>BQNB010020202.1:4777-65510 GCA_026074375.1 Tanacetum coccineum | reverse complement strand
GCAAAATTTGTGGAGTGACTGAATTTGATAAATCCATTTTTGCATAAGTTATGGAAACCGACCTTGACTTTGAAAAATCTTTCTTTTCAAAAGAATTTGAAAAAGGATTCAGTTTACCCAAAACTGGTTTTTGAAATTTAAAAGCATTTGGTTGTCAAAAAACTGATGGTTTTTCGAACTTAGTATCCACAGACTTTCCTTTCATCTTTTCAATAAGTTTTTTTAACTCACTTATTGCAATGTTCTTGTCTTGTAACTAAGCTTCCAAATCATTTATCTCAAAAGTTTTGTTGTTAAGATCAGAAACCAAAGGAGTATCATGTTTTTTTCAAAGTTTGTCATTCTTAATCTTTTCTTGGCTTTGTTGCAAAGAAAGTTCTAGAGAAATGCAGTGTTTATCTAATTCTAAAAACCTTTTTGACAATTCATTAATGATTTGTTTTTGACATTTTTTGTTCGTTTTAAAAGCTCAATTTCAAGACATTCACACTTTTTGAGTGCTTCTAAATACTTGCATGCCATATCCAAGAATAGCAGGATCATGATCAGAGTAAAAATATTCCCTCAAAAGTCGATCGTTTTTGTTTAAAAATTGTGTTTTTTGAAGCTCTAGTTGAGACTGAAGAGATTCAACTTCTTTTTCAAGAGAGTTAAAATTGGACCACATCTTGTGTAGTGTTATCGACAATTAAATTCAGATTTTTGAACAATGACATATTTTAACTCTTGATTAACTAGAACACTCCAGGTTCTGCCATTCATTATTTCCAAACAACCTTTAATTCCTTGTTGCAATGATTGAACATCTTGATGATAAACTCGAATTTTTCAACACTTTTACATTTTTAGTCTGCGGTAAAGTTTCATCCATCCATTTTTCTAACAAAATGGTTTGTGTTTTGAAAACCTCTTTTGAGTTTATTGTCTTTTCAGGTGTATGACTCATTCAGAAATCGTTTGAAAAATACTTTTGTTCAATTGACTTTTCTCTTTGTGGAACAAATGTTTCGTAAAGGTTATTCAACTTTGTATAATCAAAAGGTTTGATTAAATCACATAATTTTGATCGTCTTTCTTGGGCAAGACGAATTGTTTCATTTGAATCGGGAGTAAGCATATTTGCAAGATTATCATTATAACATCTAATATCACAAAGACATGGTTTTTGACTCTACGCTTTCTGTAACATTTCTCATTTTCAGGTTATTTACGACTTTAATTAATTCCATTATTTATTTTTAGAGTTTTACGCGTTCGCTTTTAATTATTATCTTATAGTTAAATCACGTAAACTAAAAATCAACGTTCAATGTAAACGGACATCAAACAAATTAAAGTTACATCAAGCAAGTGTTATATGATTATTAGGAGTATAATTTATAACTTTTTGTAATTTATTTTTGTTGGTTACATAAAACGCTTACGTTTCGCAATGAATTACATTCGGTCATACCCGGAAGCACCTATACCTACCTATACTCAAACAAATACCCACTTTTATACCCAATACCCAAAATTTATTCATTTTATCATGTTATATCACCATATGGCCGGATATGAAAGGTTTACACAATAAATAAATACAAAACACCCCACTAACTCTTCCATTTGCAAGTTGTAACTCTTATACACTAGTACCTTTACCCTAATTCTCCATAAATTGGCTTGTCATGGTACCATAAGCCTCATTTCAGCCGTGGGTTTGGCATAGGGAGGAGGAGAGGTCTTTTGACTTGTCCTTCAACCCACCAACATCCCATGGTTTCCCTTTTTAGTGGTTTTAAGGTTTCCTAGTTACTATATAAGGAAGGTCATATGTAAACTAGCTCATATTCTCTCATGCAAGTAAATCAAAGCACACAAACTCTCTCCATCTTACTCAAAACCCATGGCTCAAAATAGGGAGCTAGGGTTTCATATATCTTTGATTTTCTAAAGTATTGCAAGCCTACAAGCACACATTCTAAGGTCATCTAAGGTTACTCAATGTGTTAACAAGCTTGGATTCGGGTTTAACAAGGATTAGTCAAGAAAACATATCTAGGGTTTTCTTGATTAGGGTTTTGATTTTGGAAGCTTGGTTAGGTTTTATATCTTGTGTTCATCATCCTACTCATCTTCTATAAGGTCTATTTAAAATATTCAATATTCATTTATTCATTATCTTTTATGTACATAATTGTTATATATGTTAGTCACCCCCTAGAGTTATTTTTATGTTATATAAGGTATTTAGGACCTTACTAAATTCGAATTTTTATGTTGTATGTAGTAAAATGATACTTGAAATAAAGGGACATGCTTAGTAAAAGTGTTAAATAAATTATGTAAATGATTTACAAATTAAATGGTGTTGAAAGTTTATTTACAAACTTATGTAACAAAAGATCACAAGGACATGGAATTCATTTGAACAAGTGTTATGGACAAATAGAGGACTTATTATATGTATGATATATGGTAGAAAACTTGGTAAAATAATGGTGCAAAGTTCCTAAATAAAAGTAATTATAAAACTTGCTTTATTAATCAAAAACCCTAATTAACTTTTATAAACCTACTGTTGGAATTCGACACTTAACTTATACATTTTATATTTTATTAAAATAGTACTCCTCACAAGGATCGCGAGCATGTAAGGAACTTGAAAAACGGATTTATAACGAAAAAGATATGACATTTACAAGTTTACGTTAATTAAACGTATAAAAGTGATTTTATAAAAGTTATTTTATATACATACCTACTGTTTCGGATCTGAGTTATAAAAATAAATATTTTATAAACATAGTACTCTTCATGACGAATCCAAGGACATAAGAAACTCGAGAAACGGAATTAAAATGAACAAGTTACGTAATTATTAAGTTATATATAACTAATTATATAAAAACAGTTTTTATGAACTGTTATGAACAGTAAATGCTACTGTTCATCAGAGGTTTAATTTTTATAAATATGATATTTTGATAGATTTTCTTAATACGAAGTCGTGGACATAAGAAACGTATAAATCGGAGTTAAAACGATAAAGATATGAGGTTTTAAAATCACGCGCACTATTTTTACTTTTATACATTATTTTTATAAAACAAATAAATTAATAATGAAGTATCATTATGTAATTCAATAAAAACATTTAATCATATATGTTAGGAATATTGTATTCATAGTTACTCCTGGTAGATATAGTCATTACTACTGGTAGCATATTAGTTACTCCTGGTAGAGTAATATTGTCATTAGTACTGGTAGTACAATAATGGTTACTACTGGTAATGTTATAGTTAGTCCGGGTAGTACAAATGTAATAGTTAGTTAGGATATGCATGTTTTACAAATGGTACATTAGTAAACAAAAAGTAATATTTTCTTTACGGATACAAATACACATACTTTTATTTAACAAAGCACGAGTTAATTATTAATTTAACTTTTAAAGATTTAATAAAAACTATTAGGTGGTGGTGTAACTATATGACATGTGATGTTTTATTTATATGAAATACATTATACTTATACGACCTATAATTAATTAGGTTGCATTCGGATTGCCGAGACGATTCACTTATTTGATTTAGATAATCAATCATTCACTTACGGTGAGTTCATAGCCCCGCTTTTATACAATTATATTGTTTTACAACTTTGGGGTGAGAAACATGCATTGTTTTACGTTTGGACGCAAGTACTCTTTTAAACAAATTACGAGTTGGCCTAATATCTAAACCCACTATTGCCCCACTATCATAAACTGTCAATTTGCTAGTAGCAAGAGCCGAATGTTTATGGAATAGATCTATTTGGGATTGACATCCCCGTTCGGGTGAGTAGCTCTCACTAGTTTTGGAGGTCCAAAACACGAATGTATACATGTCGGAACAATTTGGATGTTGCGGGTTTAAACATCTACACGGGCCCATTAATTGCATTAAATTGCATACATAGATGTCGAGCTTCGGTGTCATGAGCTTAGCGCACTTCGTAATTACTTTTATGATATTGTATTCGTTACTTATCACAATTTTAGAAATCTTGCGGTCCTACTTTATACATTTATTAAACCTGTGAATTCACCAACTTTATGTTGACGTTTTAAAGCATGTTTTTCTCAGGTCAATAAGGTACGAGAAACAAGGATACATTGGTGGTCACCATTTTGGAGTCATTACTATAAAGATTTGGGTGCATTACATTTTGGGAATATCTGTTATGTCTTAAAATCTTTACTTTTCATGGATGAACAATTTAAGCTTCGGGCTATTGTAACAAACAAGTTTATTTAATCCAATGTATCAATTTTAAACGACTCATATAGAGGTCGTTCTCATATCTTGTGCTATTGATCTATGAAGTAACACTCTCTGACCCTTATTCCGCTGCGACCCATTTTGGGGGTGTTACAGATTGGTATCAGAGCCTAGGTTATAGAGAACCAGGTCAAATGTTTTTTTTACTTGGACTATAACCATTTTCAAACATTGCATCATACAAAAGTTTTTCACGGGACACATACACTATTGAGTTGCATTTGTTAATTATACTAAATGCTTACGTAATTTATATACGTACATACCTTATCATATATATATATACCTACCCTACCTTGCGTATATTTTACACTTGTTTATATAAGAGTTATTATATAAATACTAGAGCATCTCTTAGGACAAAGTATGCTATAAACTCGTATGTCCTAAACATTATCTAGACATTAATCTATCTTATATAATATTATACCATCACTCATTCATACCATCGCCCATTCATACCATGATGCATGCCATTTCGCCATGTCACGTTTATCTTACATACTATACTTACATAAAGCCCTGAATTGTCACAACGCCACGACTACACCTTGTCCTACATTTTTCTTTCTTGCTACTACTACATCACGTGCCAAAGTATTCACTCCGTTTGTCATCATATCTGATTCTAACAATGAGAGTACTACCTTACCCATGAGACCCGTACCACCGTCACCTACCGATATCTACTACTTTCATCAGATTTACCACCTTCATCTCGTAAGAGATCTAGACCACTCTCTCCATCACTACCACCACCACAGCATATTAAGCCACTTGGGGATAACATATAGGCTAGCATCTGGAATCCTGAGAGGCACTCTGGCCCATAGACAGATAGATTAGTCAGTGTAGCTTCATTTGTATTGTATCCCACTAAACTTGAGTAACACTCGGTTGGTAGCATTAATGAAAAGCTTGTACTCTTTTATTCAGGTAAAACGATAAGTATTAATCTACATTGTTAGTTATGAACATGCTACTGTATGATGTCGATTTATTAACCCATGGTTGCTCTCACCTTATACCTCTGCATGACGTGATCTCACTTTATATATATGTTGTGATCATGGAGTGTCATGAATTTACCTTGGATGAAATCTCACATACATTTTATTCCGTGTGACCTTCAGGAAACAATGACAACCACAAAGCAAGGGATTAGTTGTGCGGAAGTCGAAAAATTATAGCCCAACGAGTGGCTAATGCTATCGAGACTATTGCTATCTATGAGACAAAGACCTGCATGGCTCGCGAGTCAACGAACCAGATCAAATAGCAGGAAGGAAAGATGGCAGAGGATACTAACGATAAGAGGAAGTGGAAAGATGATCACAAGGGAAGCTCTAGTTAACAACAAAACAAAGAACCTAAGGCGATTAAAGCACATGCTGTCGGGCCGAGCAACAAGAAAGGCTATGCTGGAAAACAACCATTGTGTAACAAGTGCATGTTCCACCACACTGGCTTGTTTGCAGGAAAAGGTGGAAATTGCAAACGGTTGGGCCATAAAACTAGACATTGTAGGATCCTTGTCCTCAAAGTAAAACAAAGCCCCTAGGTGACAAAACAGAAAGCTAAAGTTATCTGTTATAAGTGTGGAATACTAGGACATTTCAAGAGTGATTCTCCAAAGTAGAAACTTCAGAAACGTGTAAACGAGTACCAGAAAGAAAAAGCTCTCAGAGGCTCAAGTGTCATAGCAAATAATGTCCATGCTTAAAGAGAAACCCTCTCGTAGTGCCTAGTGAACCCTAAGCGGAAACTCTCGTAGACTTTAATTCCAATAGGAAATTGTATTGTACTTTCTTTTGAATTTCGTTGTACGCGTGGATGATTTAAATTATCTATCAAATTATGATATTATGAAAACTTCGTCAATTTTATTTCAACTCCCTATGTATTCATGCAAACCACTTACTAAAACATCATGATTTTATGAAACACATCACTATCACACACTAAACTATTTCGCTATCCCTCATAAACTGTTTCCATGGTCAATTTTCAAAACTATCTTGTTATCCATTCATAAACAATTTGTTACCTCAACATAAACTCCTTACAATTACATTATGAACTGTCACGTGATTCCTTTGGAAACTATTTTGTTATCATCTCATAAACGATTTTAGTGTCGTCTCATAAACAAAGCTGATGCCATTTAACAAACTACCCGGTTATCGATTAATAAACTATCATTTTATAAACCATTTTACTATTCATTGGCAAACGTTTAAAAACCATCGTTTCGATAAACTTAAAGTTCAATTAAACTAATCCATAGTCCGCACTTGTAAACAATTCCACTATTGTAATAATCTGTCTTACTACCATAAATAAATCAGTTCACTATCGGGTTATAAATTGTCTTACTATCACTTTGAAAAACTATTTTACTGTTGCAATAGACTATTTTACTATCATCTAATAAGATACCACTTATTAATATGTTCATACAACACATAACCATTATTACAGATACCTAATAACCTTTTGGGTATTACCAGAAAATTGTTTTAACCATCACCTATAAAACTTTTAGCCAACATTTATAAATTATTCACTTTGTTTTATAAACAAATTTACCATCACTTGTAAACCACTCAACTAATACTTTGTAAAACTAAAGACTAGTTCATCATTACCCTTATAAACAATGGTTACTATCTATTATTTTTTCAATTCCTCACCATCATCTTATGAAGTTACCTTCTTGATAACATATATACTATTTTGGTCAAACATCTAAAAGCTACGTTACTAACACTTATGAATTACCTAGTCCTTACCTTATAGAAACCATATTTTCACACATAAATACTTTATTGTCATCCCATAGTCATTTAGCTATCGTCTTATAAACCATCATATGATTTCTCGCAAACCATTTTATTTTCATTCTATCAACAACCATACATCCACCTTGTGAATTATTTTGGCATCTTATAAAACTCTTTGATACTTATTTATGCATAACATAATTTTGACGAAAATGAGCATCGCATCGTTAGCCCTCAAATATAACATAGCCTATCCACTATGTATATATACAGAAGGACCAAGCCCATGCTAAGAATAGTCACCATAAAACTTTTGTCAGCAACCTAATTTCCTATTTATACAAGTTTGTGCACGTATTCATATAAAGTTTTGACACAAGAACTAAGTTATATCATGCAACTAAGAAGATCCCTCCGCCATTTAGTATTGAAATCGACAATATCCTACACTAAATCCTTGTCTCACAGAAAAGCCAAGTATCGCATTATTATTTCCCTAAGGAACAATTCGCCCATCAAATTGCTCGCTATTAGAGAATTTACTGATCGCCCATTTCGAACGTTGACACAATGCCATGGAAACTGTAGTCTTTTGTAAGGACATCATAGGTAGAAGTCGTAATCACCCTAGATAGGAGAACGTTTATAACTAACAAGCTTTAAGTTAAAAGGATGGTTAAGACCATTTAGGTTTAAACTTAATCACCATAATGAAATTTGAAACTGTGAACGATTAAGTTATGACAACTAGGAGGAAAATACGAGGAAGATAAATCTTGGTGGTGTATACGAGGATCCGAGTGTCTACTCGGAGATCGCCTGAGATCGTGTTATATCAACTAAGGGTTTCGGAAGAAGACATTGTCGAAGACCATGTTCAAAACTCGATATGGACATTATGAATTTCAAGTTATACCGTTTGGTTTGACTAACACACCTGCTGCATTTATGTATCTCATGAATCGGGTGTGCAAACCATATTTGGATAAATTCGTGATTGTCCTTATTGACGAGATCTATATATACTTAAAGAGAAGCAAGGCATGAAGAAACATCACGAACTTAACCTGGAGATCCATAATAAAGGAACAGTTGTATCTTAAACTCTCCTAAACGAAAATTTGGAATCCTAATGTACAGTTCCCTTGTTCACGCGATGGACAGTCAGGGTGTTTACATGGATCCCACCAAGATCGAATCCATTAAAGAAAGGGGCATCTCCTAAAACTGCAATGGCGATTTGTCACTTTTTAGATTTTGCTGGTTATTACCAAAGATTCATTGAGGGATTCCCAAAGATCGCCAAGTAAATAGCCAAGCTTACTCAAAGGAAGGTCAAGTTTGATTAGGGTTACAAAGAAGAAGCAGCTTTTCAGTCGATAAAGCAAAAGTTGGGACCGCGTGCAGACGGAAAACTGTGTTTGAATAATAGGAGTTGGTTGTCGTACTATGGTGATCTAAGGATTTTGATTATGCATGAGTCTCACAAGTCAAAATATTCCGTTCATCCGGATCCCGATAATATGTACCAAGACATGAAGTAATTATACTAGTGGCCTAACATAAGAGCCGACATTGCCACCCACGTTAGCAAGTGTTCGACCTGTTTAAAGGTGAAAGCGGAACACCAAAAGCCATCCTGCTGGTAGGATATAATCCATATATTCCTCAAGGGAATGTGGGACAAATACACCATGAATTTGTCACCAAACTCCCAAAAGGTCGCCAAAGAGGAATGATACCATTTGGGTGATTGTTGACCGCCTTACTAAGGTCTGCAATCATTTCGCGAGCGAAGAAACCATATTCCATGAGAAATTGGCAAGATTGTACTAAAGGTAAGTCACGAGGACATGGGATACATGTCTCGAATCATTTGTGATCGTGACCTAGATTCACAACAATTCTAGAGATCAATTCAGAAGGCTTTTGGCACTAGCTTGGAATATAATTACTGCATACCAACCGCAACTACGGAACAAATGCAGAGAGGACTATCCAAAATCTAAAAAAAAAAAAAATAATGAATAAGCTACGTGCTATGTGATCGACTTTGGAAATGGTTGGGTTAAACATTTGCCACTAGTTGAGTTTTCTTACAACAATAGTTATCACGCCAGCATCAAGGGTACACAATTTGAACCACTTTATGGTCGAAAGTATCGTTCACCTGTTTGTTGGGCCAAGGTTGGAGAAGTTCAACTCGTCGGTCCATAAATAGTTTCAAGAGACAACCGAGAAGATTGTCCAAATAAAGCAAAGAACTCAGCTCACAATTGCCAGAAGAGTTACCGATGTGAGGCATAAGCCTTTAGAATTTCAAGTTGGTGACCGAGTGATGCTGAAGGTTTCACCTTGGAAAGGGGTCGTACATTTTGGCAAACGGGGGAAGTTGAACCCGAGATACATTGGACCTTTCAAGGTGTTAGCCAAAAGTGGGACCGAGTTGCTTATAGACTCGAACTACCTCAGCAGTTAAGCAGGGCTCATAGCACGTTTCATGTATCCAATCTAAAGAAGTGTTTATCCGACGAGCCATTGGCAGTTCCGTTAGATGAAATACACATTGATGATAAACTCCGCTTTGTTGAAGAACCAGTAGAAATTATGGATTGTGAAGTCAAGAGGTTAAAGAGAAGTCATATTCCCATCATTAAAGTTCGATGAAACTCCAAGAGAGGTCCCGAGTTCACATGGGAACGTGAAGATCAGTTCCGGGAGAAGTATCCGCACCTCTTCCAAAAAAAAAAAACCGCACCCCGACAATGCCGGCATCTTGAGCTTGCGACAAGGCTCCCATGTAACGGGGGGAAGACTGTAACAATCCATTATTTCAAGTCATTTCCTGATTCAATTAATTCCATTATTAATTTTTAGAGTTTTACGCGTTCGCTTTTAATTATTATTCTTATAGTATAAATCTCGTAACAAAAAACTACGTTCAATTGTAACGGACACTCAAATAAATTAAATTTTTACTTCAAGCAAGTGGTTAAATTGATTAATAGGATTATAAATTATAACTTTTTGTAATTTAATGTTTGTTGTTACGTAAAACCTTACTTTCGCAATAATTTTACATTCGATGCATACCCCTAAAGTACCTATCTATCTATACCAAACAAATACCCACATTTATACCCAAACATAAAATTTAAACATTTTATCAACTAAATAAGCCTATGGCCGGATAAAGAAATGAATGTACAAGAATTAAAAACCTTAAAACCACTAACTCTTCCATATAACTCATACCTAACACAAAGTGTATCCTAATTCCCACATCTCCATAAATTGGCCCATCACATTGTAAACCCCAACACCTATCTCATCCATTTCTTTGCCTAGATAGGAGGAGAAGTCTTAAAAGCCTTGTACCATTACCACTAGCATCCCATGGTTTCATTTCAAGTGGTTTAAGGTTTCCTAGTTGCTATAAAAGGAAAGTCCCTTGTGCCTAGCTCACTTATACACTCCAACAAATTACCAAAGCACATAACTCTCTCTAAATCATACCTAAACCCACGGCACCCTTTTCACAATTAGGGTTTCATATATCTTTGAAATTTCTAAGGTATGTCTAATTGTACTATTAACACCATTCTAAGACCACTAGATTTACTCAAGGTTTTTGCAAGCTTGGATTTGGGTTTGACAAGGATTAATCAAGAAAACATATTTAGGGTTTTCTTGATTAGGGTTGGGGATTTGGAAGCTTGGTTAGGGTTCTTGTCTTGTGTTCATCATCCTACTCATCTTCTATAAGGTCTATTTAAAGTATTCCATGTTTATTCATTCATTATCTTATGTGTACATACTTGTTATATATGTTAGGCACCACCTAGAATTATTTTTGTGTTATATAAGGTATTTAAGAGCTTATTAAATTTGAATTTCATGTTGTATGTGATAAAATAATACTTTAAATGAAGGTACATGCTTGGTATAATTTGTATTAAATAATTTATAAGAATTAATACAAATTAAATGTGTTGAAGGTTTAATACAATTTGATGTTAAGAGATCACAAATAAATGGATTTTACGGTGGACAAGTGTTAATGGACGTTTTAGAGACTTATATAATGTAAGATATATGGTACATATATTGTAAAGA
The DNA here is from genome assembly GCA_026074375.1 of Tanacetum coccineum. Lineage (NCBI taxonomy): Eukaryota > Viridiplantae > Streptophyta > Magnoliopsida > Asterales > Asteraceae > Tanacetum > Tanacetum coccineum. The sequence goes on along the minus strand of BQNB010020202.1, from coordinate 54,301 downwards.
GAATGGTGCAAAGTACCTAAATAAAGTAAATCATAAAACTTGTTTTATTAATCATAAACCCTAATTGATTTTTAATACCTACTGTTTGAATTCGACACTAAACCTATACATTTTATATTTTATTAAATTAGTACTCATCACAAGGATCGTAAGCATGTAAAGAACTCGAAAAACGAATTTATAACGAAGAAGATATAACATTTACGAGTTTACGTTAATTAATCGTATAAAAGTTATTTTTTTATAAAAGTTATTTTATATAAATACTTCCTGTCATAGATCTGATCTATAAAAATAGATATTTTATAAACATAGTACTCTTCATAACGAATCTAAGGACATAAGAAACTCGAGAAACGGAATTAAAATGAACAAGTTATGTATTTTATAAGTTATATATAATTAATTACATAAAAACAGTTTTTATGAACTGTTGTGAACATTAAATGTTACTGTTCATCAGAGGTTTAATCTTATAAATATATATTTTGATAATTTTCTCAATACGAAGTCGTGGACATAAGAAACGTATAAAACGAAGTTAAAACGATAAAGATATGGAGTTTATAAAACCTTTGCAATAATTTAACTTTATACATTTTTTTATAAAACAATTAAAATTAATAATAAAAAAAATGTCATTAAAAACCCCAATAGAAAATATTAAAATCTTATATTTTTACAAATATACATTGGTAAATAAAAATAACATTTTCCTTACGTACGAATTACCTTATACTTTTAATTTAACAAAGTACGGTTAGGATATGCATGTTTTACAAATGGTACATTAGTAAACAAAAAGTAATATTTTCTTTACGGATACAAATACACATATTTTTATTTAACAAAGCACGAGTTAATTATTAATTTAACTTTTAAAGATTTAATAAAAACTATTAGGTGGTTGTGTAACTATATGACATGTGATGTTTTATTTATATGAAATACATTATACTTATACGACCTATAATTAATTAGGTTGCATTCGGATTGCTGAGACGATTCACTTATTTGATTTAGATAATCAATCATTCGCTTACGGTGAGTTCATAGCCCCGCTTTTATAAAATTATATTGTTTTACAACTTTAGGGTGAGAAACATGCTTCGTTTTACATTTGGACGCAAGTACCCTTTTAAACAAGTTACGAGTTGGCCTAAGTAGCTAAACACACTATTGCCCACTATCATGAACTGTCAATTGCTAGTTAGCGAGCGTGAATGTTATGAGTAGATCTATTTGGGATTGACATCCCCGTTCGGGTGAGTAGCGCTCACTAGTTTCGACTGTACTGAAACAACGAATGTATACATGTCGGAACAATTTGGATGCTTCGGTGTCATGAGCTTAGTGCACTTCGTAATTACTTTTGAGATGTTGTATGTGTTACATGTCTTACGTTGGAAATCTTGCGGTCCTATTTTATACATTTATTAAACCTGTGAATTCACCAACTTTATGTTGACGTTTTAAAGCATGTTTTTCTCAGGTCAATAAGGTACGAGAAACAAGGATACATTGGTGGTCATCATTTTGGAGTCATTACTATAAAGATTTGGATGCATTACATTTTGGGAATATTTGTTATGTCTTAAAATCTTTACTTTTCATGGATGAACAATTTAAGCTTCGGGCTATTGTAACAAACAAGTTTATTTAATCCAATGTATCAATTTTAAACGACTCATATAGAGGTCATTTTCATATCTTGTGCTAATGATCTATGAAGTAACACTCTCTGACCCTTATTTTGCTGCGACCCATTTTGTGGGTGTTATAAAATACTTAAAGAAAACCATGGATTATGGTTTGGAATACAGCGAAGATCCATCAGTATTAGAAGGTTATACTGATGCAAGTTGGATAACTAATCAAGAAGACTACGCATCCACAAGCGGATAGATATTCACTTCGTTGGTTGGGCGTGCAGTATCTTGGGGATCAAAGAAACAGAGTCTGTTTAACAGACCCTACTATGGCTAGCAGAGGTTTGAAAAGCATGGGCTTCATGCTGGTGTGTAAAGAAGCAGAATGGACTTACGGGGGAAGATTGTTAATAAACATACCCTTAAGGCCCTAAACCTTTGCCTGCAATATCTGTGCATTGTGATAGTAATCTACCTCTATTCAAGAGCGTATAATTAAGTGTTTTAATGGTAATAAGTCCAGGCATATTGACTTAGATACAGACAAGTCAATCAGTTATAAATGATGGGGTGATCACCGTAGCTTCTTACGCATCTAGTAAGAATTCATAGCAGATCCTGTTACAAAAGGATACCAAGAAAACTGATTGAATGTACTTCGCACGGATGGGCCTCAAGCCCATGTACAATTAGTCACCCATGATGGAACCTTGTCTTACTCTTGGTTATTCACCTAGTCTCTAGCTCGAAGAAAAGTATCATCATCCAGAAACGTGACTAATTAAGTTTTGAGAAATTTAGATCTTCATCCCTCCGAGGTGTTTAGTAGGAACTTGAAAACCGTTGGTGTAGGAAACAGGCTGAGAAATTTACGCTCTCTCTCAGAAAATTCTTAATGGAATTATAACACATGTTGTGTTAGGATGTTTAAGCTACAGTAACATCCTTGATAATGTCTGCCTATCTTAATGTAGAAGTGAGGTCGCTTCCTATGAGCTGAAGGGCTTGGCTCTAAAGCATTCTGAGAAACCGAGATATAGACCCAAGGCCAGTTTAAACGGGTCGGCACAAAGTGGATTGAATGAACGAGAGGAAGGATATGTGTGAAGCGCTTCCATTTAACATATAAAGGAATGTGGTTCAATGACTTTGGTTCAACCACTCTTACCCTAGTTAAGCTTGAGCGCTTTCACTACGTAAAGATTCAAGGTGTAATATTCCATCTTTACTTATACATAACACCCTCGGGGTTTTCTGAACTGGGTTAGGTCTTATGTGTCATTTTCAAAACTTATGTCTATTTTGAAAATGGTGGGGGATTGTTAGGTAATTATTTTCAAAACAAACATAAGTCTATTTTGGATGAAATCTTAGAAAATATGGAAGAGAAGGTTTTTATCCCACATAGACAAATGAAATCAATATGGATTTATAAGTCTGCTTAATTGTTTGTATGTTGAATTAATGAATAAGGAATTATGTATGCATGACAATTATGTTTTGCATGGTTTATTAAAAACATTATATTATTTAATTCAACACTAAACAATTGTATTGGTTATTAACCAACGTAACTATCAATAACGGTCAACATATTCATATTTGAACCATCATAATTGTTCAAAGTATTGTGACTGTTGGATTATTTCTGTGACTGGAAAAGAAGTGTCACAAAAGGTGTTTCTTTGTTTATTTAAACAGCCACAAAGATACATATAAATAGCAGCCCCATTTCAGCGATTTCATTCATTCATCATCCAAAAATCATATATAAAATACCTCTCTTACTTTACCCAATTGCTATAAATTATATTGCTATAGAAATATAATTTGTAGTGTTTTGAAAACCTTGATAACTCAGTAGTTCATCCGGATTATCACCACTTCGTGTAGTGTTGATAATTGCTACATATGTTGCTTCATTGTATCTTAGGAGGCAATTCATCGGTAACCCAAAACACGATTGTTCGAAAGAACGGTGGGGGCGAAATTTCTTTAAGGATAGAGAGAACTCGCCTTGAAGTAACAAGTAGTAGTACGAAATACGTCATCATAAAACCATCTTTTTAAACCCCGGAACTAACAATATATACTTTATACACTTAAGCGTATGCTTAGTTTTGATGGAATTTGTGTCTATTAATGTACTATGTTCAAACGTGCAGATGCTTTATTGAATGAGCGGCATTGGCCTAATGATGAAAAAGGGGGGAGTTGGGGTGGTTGTTGGCATGACTGGGACGTAGGCTGGGCCTCTACGCACCACTATGTGTGACGACGAAAGAAGCATGGTTGCTAGCAGGTGCTCTCAAGTAGCCTGATTAACCCACTACAATAACACAAAAACCTAAAATATTGAGAAATTCAATAGTCAGGCTATGAGAACACTATCGTTTAATTTTCAGATGCTTATATTTAAAAGAAGAAGGTACCATGTAAATGTAAGAAGAAACCAATAAAAAAAGCTCCTCATACGGTATTAAATGCTAAGTTATCTATTTTATTCATTAATGATTACAATTTCTTCACTTCTTTTGCGTTTTGTATTGTTTAAATAACTCATTCACTTGATTACTATTAAATACTTGTATGCTTATTATATGTTTGAGAATGATCAATGATCACATCTACTCGTAGGTTGAAACACACATTCACTCTTAGGAATAATATAGCACATTAGGAAGCACGACCGCCTCATTAATTTTAGCAGCCATGTGTCAGAATTACATCGCAGGTCTTTCGAACTTGAAAAATATTTAACAGGTGGAATACTAGAGAAGATTGCAAAAGATAAATGGAAGTCTAAGTAATATACTAATACGATTTTTAAGTGACTTAGAGCCATTCACAATAATATTTTCAAACAAGAGTTAAAATTGTTAAGTTAGTAAACATTTACACTTTTTGTGAAATGATGTGTCGTTGTGTATAGGTAATATTTGTTATCAAATTTTACTATTCATATTTTGCCAACTTTACCTATTAACTAACACTAACGGGCAGTGTACCCGATCGATTATAGGTTCGTTGGTAAGTATGGTGTCGATCACTAAGAGCGAGTGTTAACACTTAAATATATCAGTATTTTAGTTATCTATGTTAGTCCTAATTTATTCTGACTAATTCTACTTAAACCTAAACTAACGCAAAAATGGGACTTTCAGCGTGAGAGGCTGACACGAGTTTGGTTTAACTAAACTAGAAAGCGATAAATGAGACAATTAACACACGCAAGCAGATAAACAAACGATAAAAAAGCGGTCAAGCACTAATGTAAGGAAAACGTATTAACCATATTTAATCTTATAGAATGTAGGAATCATCTAAGTGTGCAATGATTGTATTACTTTGTTGGTGTTATATCATTCCTAAACTAGGTGGTTCTTCTTAAATTCGAGGTTTGTATTCCAGTTAATCCTGTCACAATTAGCCTAAACCCGCATAAAGCTCACACCCTTGATTATAATCTATCTAGGAGACAATACTGGTGATCATATCGAAACCTAACTCATCGAGGCTTTACCCACTTATGTCCAATTGTTATCTATATGTCGGTAGTCCACGGTTCGAGTATCTATCCAATGAAACAGAACGTTATGTGTAATCCTAAGTCACCTCTTAGTCTACCTATTCACTTAACCAAGGGAGAAACAAGGGCATAAATTTGTAGTCCTATTAATACATAGTCACATAGATAAGTTGTATGCAATATTTATCCCAGATTCTAGTCTACGCCCAAATAACAATCAAGTTACAACGCTTCATTTGTAGTCCTAGATCCAGTTGAATGATAGATGAAAACATAAAGAGATATGAAGTGATAAACATAATCAACATGCAACGAAAGAGTAAACAATCAATATAGACAAACCAAACATTAAATTATCATAAACATGGCTAATACCTATAGGAATTAGCTCATAATCATTATAACAGTACATAGTATAATAGAAAAACGATTAAAGTAAAGATAATGATACGCTAACCGAATGCATATAGCAGAGTATAAAGATTACTCGAGTTTTCCTATGGATTGAATGCACTAGCAGGACCTTCTTGGCTTCTAAAATCATTTAGAAATCGTACTTGGTAGTAAAGCTCTCTAAAACCAGATGTAGGGCTTTTCTATTTATAGTCTTTGAAATCCGGTCGGTACGCCGTATTGAAGTGTTTCAATACGCCGTATTGTTGTGTTTCAATATGGCGTATTGAGGTAACTTGGCGTGGGCTCCACGATTATTATATTCCAGAATATTCATAAACCGTCATTGAATACGACGTATGGGGTCTTCTTGATATGGCGTATAAAATCTTCCTGTCATGGATGTTCATGTTAAGTTAGGGAACGAATATGCCATATTGCATAGAGTAAATACAGCTTATTGATAGGAAAACCAGCTTGTTCTCGATGTTGACCAAAGTATTATATACGGCGTATGTGCAAAAGTGGATACGACGTATTCTTTAAATTCAAGCAATGGTCTTGAATTCGTCAAAGTCTTGGGATACGGCGTATTCTTCTAGAATGATATGGCGTATTGGTTGTCAGAATTAGTCGACTTTCTTAAACTCTTCGTTTATGCTTCAAAACACGTGCTTTTCGCTAAATTTCACCATTTGCTCGATAATAACTGCAATTCACAAATAAAAACAATTAAGTATCAATTCATCGATAAATAATGTAAAACGAGCAATATAGCTGGGATAGATGATGCTAATAAATAGACGTTATTTGATGTCATCAAATATCCTACACTTGAATCGTACTTGTCCTCAAGTAGACTTTAGATTTTTCTTATGATAATGTATCCTAAACGAATGTCTAGCATTTTCCCTTTAAGCATTTTTATTCAATTACTAGAACACAACTAAACACCTCACTAAATAGGAAACAAAATCACTCAAATCACTCAATTAATCTGTGTGGTAACATTTAGTAGATCGCTAATTGCTCGGTCGTGACGAGTATTATATAATAAGCTTGGCAATGATACACATCTCCACCACTAAAGCTAAGGAGTAACAAGTCTAAAAAGCTAAATATGATAAGGTTTAAGGGTTGATCATTCTTTTTAATCTCTATCTATACCAATATTTCAGAAAAAGAGACAAAACCACAAATGCACGACCAAATCCATAACCGTGACACTTGTGATTGCTCAAATCCATAACTCAAATAAGCTAAAGAATAGAACTAAGTAATCTTCACCAATATTATTAAACCAACAAACGTGACAAAACCACACATACACATTCAAATCCATGAATGAGACATATATGATTGCTCAAATCCCTCATTCGAGAAAACCCAAAGGTTAGGATGAAAAATGATATAGGGTAGGAATAAGGCATGGGAAACATTTATAATTAGTGTAAAATAAAACAAAACAAATAGATTAAGTCCAAACAATAAATAAAAATGTTGCTAGCTACTTTCCCAACCACAACCATGAAAACATACAAATTATTGAATAACTCACACGTTAACATGAAAACACATGCTTTGGTAGACACGAATTAGACTCAAAGATGTCTTAATCATCCTTAAAAACAAGCTTTAGTTGGTGTTCCTGTAACATCCAACTCCCAATCATTAATAATATAGTACAACAATAGTGGCGATATCTACCACTTTATACATAAAATACATAGTTGGTTTATTGCGGCCAACATACAACAATACTCTACATTGTTGGTTTATAACACGTACCAATGAATAATAGATTATCTCATAAATAATAGGGCAAATAACAACAAGAATCATCATACTTGTCACAATATCTTTTTATAACTCTAAACTTTGAATTTTGTCTTATATGGTCATACAAATATTTTTTAGCCTTTTATAGGGTTAGTTACCATTTTGCCATTTGAGGTCCTTACATGATATTACATAGCTAGTCCCTAAACAAACATTCATATTAACATTAAATCCTATACAATATAAAATACTCCTACATTTAAAGTTAAAAAACACATAGACAATCCCCACAATCATCTTCCCAACTCAAACCCTAAATAACAAATCCCAGGTTGATCATCTTTTTTTCTTTAATCCCTAATTAGCAAACCCTAAACCCTAAGTATTCATATCATCGTTTTCCCTCAATCGTCTTTCCCCAATCCATATAACCAAACAAACCCTAATTTCATAACCTAGGATAAATTCAATCAACAAGGGTACAATGAACATTGACGACAAAGGTTTGTTATTTATTACTTTTTTGTATTTACATTATTATTATTATTATTATATATGTGGGTTTGGTCTGTTATGTAAAGAAAAAGTTAACTTGGTCTGTAATAGGATTCTAGTATAGTTCTTAGATTTGTGTTCTAGTATAAAAAGTTAACCTTTGATGTTAGACATGCTGTTGGCTATAGCTAGTTTAAGTCTGTTTGAAGGGTTTTTTAGAAAATTAGTTTTAAACTACCTCAATTAGCAAAAAGGAAAAATTGGTTTCACAGCTTGAAGTTACAATTGTTGGTGGGTTGACTGAAAATTTGTTGATGGGTCTGCAAAACTGACATGACCCACTTTGACCACTTGCAAATTTCAATACAAATTTAGCATCAGGTTACCTACGATTGTGTACTTAAAAGTGGTTAGGCTAGTTACGAGATTGTGTATTTCATATGATATAGTAGTCATATGATATAGTTACTGGATTGCTTTTTTAGGCTCTGATATAGTTATGGGATTGGGTTTTTAGGCTCTACATCAGGTTACATAAGATAATGTTTGTTGTTGTGTCTGCTAAGTTTTTTTATTAGTTTAACTACTTTAGTCAATTACCATCTATCTGCAAAAGTTATACATTTTGGCCTAGCTTGCCCAAGTTGATGGAACATACTTAAGCTAACCATAAACTTGTTTGAGGCTTATTACTCACCAGTGAATTTACAATAGATAACTTAATTGAATTGAACCAATATTTTAGATTAGGCATTTTTGTTTGTTAGAAATGTACATTGTTACTTCTAGTAAAACAAAGTAGAAATTGAACCAATATCTATATAGACTGTTTATTACACGTATACTGCATTTTTTAAAGCTCAAGTATGTCCTCTTTTGAAGCGTCTATATGAATGTTGCCTTATTTGGTGTCATCGAATACATTAATGATCTAATGTGCTTGGTGCTTTTTGAACCATGTTAGACAAAAACATTAAAGTTATGTTAAATTATAGTCAGCTTAAGAATGGAATGGAATGAAGTAACAGATGAAATGAAGGATCATGTGTGGTTATGCATGAGGTATTATCTTCAAATCAAATATGTATTTTCATGTTTTGAATCAGGTATAAATTATTTAATACACTCTTATTTTGCTAAAAAAGCTTGTTTGTTATTTGGTGTACAGGCAGTATTTGACATGATTATCTAACTAGATGTTGACTGATGTAGATTGTATGGTTTTATTGTTGTTAATTGGAGATTGTTAATTGCATCATCTGATATTTCTGATTAATAAGTATAGAGAAGTGTTATTAGATTTGAATGAAAATTAGTTTAGGAACCAAATGTTATAACCGATAAGGTTTTTGGTTTCGAGATTGTAGATGTAGTTGCTTCATATTTGTTTGTTAAGTCAGTTACATGGATAAAATGTTTACAAGTTTTCAAATCTACCTGGGTTTCATGTAAACTCAGCCGGTCCCAAGCTCAGATAAAACAATGAGGGTTAAAATAGGGGAAACATCTCTTAAAAAAACTTGTATTCATACTTCTCGTGGCTAGTCAGGTTAATGGGAAGAAGCCATTAAGCTTTAAGTTTCTAGTGTCCTTGGTTTTTGAAGTTAGGTGTGTTCACTATGGCTTAGGTTTATTTTCAGTTGAAAGGTTTCCGAGCGTTGTGTGTGAGACTTGTGATGATTTTAGAATCATTTATGAAAGATGCAGGTTATGTAATGTAAGCATTCTAACACTTAACTATGTAATGATATTAGACAGTTTAGTATGTAATTAAATCATTTATGTAGTTTGATCTTATATTGTTTTATACTTTTGTTATACGGGTAAAAATCTGTAGTGTTAAGTAAAAAAGGGTGGGTCGGGTAATTATATACTATTTTATATGGTTTTAGTTATATTGTAAATAAACGGGATAATATATACTGTGTTAACTTAATAGGGTGGGTCGGATTTAGCCAATAAGATTGTAAAAATAAATTATGTTCATTAAGAAGGTGTCTTGGATGGTTGGTGAAAACTAAATTTGTTTAGTAAAAGGGACGATAATGGTAAAATATATGAAAGGGCAAATGTACAAGGAACCTCAACATAAGAAAAAAAATGGACTTGTATGACCATAGAAGACAAAAATCAAAGTTTGGAGTTATTAAAAGATATTGTGACAAGTATGATGATTCTTGTTGTTATTTGTCCTAAATAATAACATCGGTTAAGTTTAGGTGAACCGATTCTCTCACAATCCTCACCTTTTTCCTCCTTTTTTGTATATTTCTGTTTTCTAATTTTTTTCTATTTATTTCATTTTTTATAACTAGAAAACAAATAACGGTGTAAGATTTCAACACTTCACGATCATAATAATCCGGATAATATTTTCATATCGCTCATGACTTAGAAATAAAATAATAGTGAAAGTAGTAACACACGAAAAATAAAAATAACTACTTTCACATTCCCATTGCAATGTGCAATTTCCGACCTAACCAAAGATAAGAAGTACACACACAAACATAGGAAATACACACTTTTACACTAAAGCAACTAGCAACCAATTAAGGACTTTAATCTATAGGGTAGGCTAAGGTGTAAAGGTGTTATGAAACAAATTTTTGGTGGTGTAAGAAACAAAAGAAATGGCTTAGAAGGTTCTCGTAGGGGTATCTTACTCCAAAGATGAGAGTAAACAAAAGGGTTTTACACGGGGGTTAACTAACCACTGTAGGTAGTTAATATCACATAATGTATAGGGTTTTTAGTTTAATCCTAGAAATTTACCAATCTAGATAAGTGACTCCATATATATAAATAATACTCATTATGGTGGTCTCGAATAGTTTACCAAGCCAAGTTCTAAAATTTACTACAGTCACCAGCACACTCATATATTTGTGGAATTTTTGGTATAATAGGGGGAACGAAATATGCTTTATTCTCACAATATAGAAATAAGGGTTATGTGTGCGGGTTATGCAACTAATAATCTCACAAAAATATGCTAAAGAAAATTAAATTTAAGCATAAATTAGGCATATTAATGTAAAAGTAAGGACATGTAACGTCATACTTTATAAATCTTTGGATTTCAACATTTACATTTATACTTACAAAACTCTATGAACTCACCAACTTTATGTTGACACTTTTAAGCATGTTTTTCTCAGGTGAATTAGATGCTTGGCCTACTTGATATGCATTGGAGTCTACTACATTCAAATGATCAAACCTCGTTGTACTGTTTTCAAGCTTTTCATTGTGATGCAATTATGGGACAAATGTTATATCAATTTCAAGAAAATCAATGAGATTACTTTTCAAATGACACATTTAGAGGTCGTTCTCTTGTATCTTGTGCTGTTGTATTATGAAGTTACGCCCCCAGACATATTTCCGCTGCGACACATTTTTAGGGGTGTTACAGATTGGTATCAGAGCCAAGGTTATAGAGAACTAGGTTGCATATTTTACCCTAGACTATAACCGTTTTCACAAACATTGCATCACATCAAACATTTTCAAAGTGCATACACACTACTTGCTTACTTGCTTACATTACTTGTTACATTAAGTGCTTACATGACATACATATATATAATATATATGCTTGCATCCCTTTTGCGTATATCGTACGTTTATTTATATAAGAGTTAATTATATAAATACTAGAACATTTCTTAAGACATTGTGAGTTGCACAATGGTCTCATTTATACCTCAGACATTGTGAGTTATACAATGGTCTCATTTTACTTCTTAGACATTATGAGTTGCACAATGGTCTCACTTCATTCTCAGACATTGTAAGTTAAACAATGGTCTCTAAGAATATATTTTCTCATAACTTTATACAATATTGTATTACACGAAAGCCGTCATAATTTTTGTTTACATGGGATTATGTATGAATCTAAGTATTACAATCTACTTGTACGGGCGAGACTTGTAATAGGAGGATTGATATGATAAATGCTATGTTGACCTCGCTCATAATGACCTTACCTGCATTCACTTTTAACCGTGTACTCATAACTGTCTAAACTCTATGTTGATTTCCCCTGATTGTTTCACTCTCCGTCTCCGAAGACGAGTTTCAAACACTCGTCTCATACTCATTAGAGCACCTGCATCGTCATGTCATCTACCACCTTGAAAACTTTGTGTGTACGCGTGTTGCATCAAAAATTATTAAGTAGGATGATTTATAATCTCTTTTTAAAAGAAAAAAATAAAAAAAAATACAAAAGAAAAGGATTGGTACGCCTATTCAGTTAAATATATAAATTGAAGATCACCAGAACCATAAGTATATTCAATTCATTATTTACATAAATTGGACGCTTCCTTTATGAAAATAATAAATTATAAATGAGTTGCTTAAGTATCCAATATGACACGAGTATGAACTCGAACCCGAAAATCACCAGAATCCGTTAAAAAGGTCTGGAAACGCAATCGTGTCTTACCACTCAACAGAATCTTAAGGCCTCGCTTGAACTACATGATCTCATATTGAGAATGTTAGTAGTTAAGCTTCATAACAAGACCCCATATAAACTAGGAGCTTGATTGGCAGAAGTAGTTAATACTGCTCTAAGAGCTTGATGGGCAGAAGCAGTTAATACTGCTTGCTATGTGCAAAATAGAGTGTTAGTAGTTAAGCCTCATAACAAGACCCCATATGAACTTTTTTATGGTAGAACACCAACTTTGAATATGAGACCATTTGGGTGTCATGTTACCATTCTCAATACCATAGATCACTTCGGCAAACTTAATGGTAAGTCTGATGAAGGTTTGTTTGTTGGATGCTCTTTGAATAGTAAAGCCTTTAGAGTATTCAATAGTAGAACAAGGATAGTGGAAGAAAACTTACATATTAGGTATAGTGGGAGTACACCTAATGTTGTAGGTAGTGGACCAGATTGGCTGTTTGATATTGATGCACTAACAAGAATAATGAATTATGAGCCAATTGTTGCAGGTACACAGTCTAATGGTTTTGTAGGTACAAAAGCAAGTGATAATGCAGGTCAAGCTAGAAAGGAGACAGAACCTATCAAAAATTACATTTTGCTACTATTATGGTCTACTGATCCACCATATTCCTAAGATCCAAAGAGTTCTCAAGATGATGGATCCAAACCTTTAAGTGATGATGGAAAAAAGGTTGATGAAGATTCAAGGAAAGATAGTGAAGGTATTGATCAAGAGAAGGAAGATAATGTTAACAGCACTAACAATGTTAATGCTGATAGCACAAATGAAGTTAATGATGTTGGTGGAAAAACAAGCATTGAACTTCCACTTGATCCAAATATGTCTGAATTGGAAGATTATAGTGTAACATTTCTCATTTTCAGGTTATTTACGACTTTAATTATTCCATTATTTATATTTAGAGTCTTACGCGTTTGCTTTTAATTATTATCTTATAGTTAAAGCGCGTAAACTAAAAATCAACGTTCAATGTAAACGGACATAAAACAAATTAATGTTTACATCAAGCAAGTGTTATATGATTATTAGGAGTATAATTTATAACTTTTCATAATTTATTTTTGTTGGTTACGTAAAACGCTTACGTTTCGCAATAAATTACATTCGGACATACCCGGAAACACCTTTACCCATCTACACTCAAACGGTATACCCACTTTTATACCCAATACCCAAAATTAACTTATTTTGTCTAGTTATAACTCCCTAAAACCGGACCTAAGTGTTTGCACAAGAAATAAATACAAAACACCCCACTAACTCTTCCATTTTATATCATAAACCTTACATGAATGTACCTTAAGCACATGTATCTAGAAATTGGCTTGTCAAAGAGTACCTTTCCCCCCTTTGTACCGTGAGTTTGCATAGGGAGGAGGGGAGCTCTTTGCTCTTGTCCTTTAAACCACCTTCATCCCATGGTTTCCTTTTTAGTGGTTTAGGGTTTCAAGCATGCTATAAAAGGAACGTCCCATGACTACTAACTCATACTCTTTCATGCAAGTAAATTAAATCACACAAACTCTCCCTATTTTATAAAAACTCATGGAACCCTTTTTATAATTAGGGTTTCATATATCTTTGATTTTCTAAGGTATTCCAAGTGTATTAGCATTCATTCTAAGGTCATCTAAGGTTACTCAAGGTGTTAACAAGCTTGGATTCGGGTTTAACAAAGATTAATCAAGAAAACATAATTAGGGTTTTCTTGATTAGGGTTTTGATTTTGGAAGCTTGGTTAGGGTTTATATCTTATGTTCTTCATCCTACACATCTACTTTAAGGTCTATTTAAAGTATTCAATATTCATTCATTCATTATCTTTTATATACATACTTGTTATATATGTTAGTCACCACCTAGAATTATTTATGTGTTATATAAGGTACTTAAGACCTTACTAAATTCGAATCTTATGTTGTATGTAGTAAAATGATACTTGAAATAAAGGAACATGCGTAGTAAAAGTGTTAAATAAATTATGTGAATGATTTACAAATTTAATGGTGTTGAAAGTTTATTCACAAACTTATGTATCAAAAGATCACAAGGACATGGATTTCATTTGAACAAGTGTTATGGACTATTAGAGGACTTATTATATGTATGACACATGTTAGAAAACTTGGTAAAATAATGGTGCAAGGTTCCTAAATAAAAGTAATTATGAAACTTACTTTATTAATCAAAAACCCTAATTAACTTTTATAAACCTACTGTTGGAATTCGACATGTAACTTATACATTTTATATTTTATTAAAATAGTACTCCTCACAAGGATCGTGAGCATGTAAGGAACTTGAAAAACGGATTTATAACGAAAAAGATATGACATTTACAAGTTTACGATAATTACACGTATAAAAGTAATTTTATAAAAGTTATTTTATACACATACCTACTGTTTCGGATCTGAACTATAAAAATAAATATTTTGTCAACCTAGTACTTTTCATGACGAATCCAAGGGCGTAAGAAACTCGAGAAACGGAATTAAAATGAACAAGTTATGATTTTTACAAGTTATATATGATTAACTATATAAAAATAGTTTTTAAGAACTGTTATGAACAGTGAATATTACTGTTCATCAGGGGTTAAATTTTTATAAATATGATATTTTGATAAATTTCCTTAATACGAATCCACGGACATAAAGAAACGTATAAAACGGAGTCAAAACGATAAAGATATGAGGTTTTAAAATCACGCGCACTATTTTTACTTTTATACATTATTTTTATAAAACAATTAAATTAATAATGAAGTATCATTATGTAATTCAATAAAAACATTTAATCATATATGTTAGGAATATTGTATTCATAGTTACTACTGGTAGATATAGTCATTACTACTGGTAGCATATTAGTTACTCCTGGTAGAGTAATATTGTCATTAGTACTGGTAGTACAATAATGGTTACTACTGGTAATGTTATAGTTAGTCCGGGTAGTACAAATGTAATAGTTAGTTAGGATATGCATGTTTTACAAATGGTACATTAGTAAACGAAAAGTAATATTTTCTTTACGGATACAAATACACATACTTTTATTTAACAAAGCACGAGTTAATTATTAATTTAACTTTTAAAGATTTAATAAAAACTATTAGGTGGTGGTGTGACTATATAACATGTGATGCTTTATTTATATATACTACATTATACTCATACGGCCTATAATTAATTAGGTTGCATTCGGATTGCCGAGACGATTCACTTATTCGATTTAGATAATCAATCATTCACTTACGGTGAGTTTATAGCCCCTCTTTCACTTATTTTACATTTACTTTATAAATCTCGGGGGAGAATACATGCTCAATACAACTTGTTTACATATTCAATTGCAATATCTTTTATATACTATTTTACAAACTTGGTTTCATACTTTGTCACATACTCATTTGCATACGCGTTTACAGAATTATTTACATACTCATTACAAACACAATTACTTGATTTATATCATACTCTCGTTTATGAAATTGCTTACATACTCATTACAAACTCAATTACTTGATTTATATCACACTCTTTCTACTTATGGATTTAAGTACTCAAAGCTTTTACGAATATGATGGTTACTCTATTTTTGGACACAAGTGTTTTCGGTTATCATCTCCTGTTTACATGTGCCTAAGTAACATAACCCACCATTGCCCATTATCATGAACTGTTAAATTCTTGACCGGAGGACCGGTTGAGGAAGCGCGAGTGTATAAATTGTCTAATTTGGGGATTGACATCCCTATTCGGGTGGAGCTCTCACTCAAAGTTTCGACCGTACGGAAAAACACGTAATGCATACATATTTTTTTGTCGGAACAATTTGGATGTTGCGGGTTTGAACATCTACACGGGCCTTTATTTGCATTAAATTGCATACATAGATGTCGAGCTTCAGTGTCATGAGCTTAGCGCAACAGTAGATATTATTTATGTGGTACTGTATCTGTTATAGTAGACCCATACATTTTGGAAAATCAACGATTTCACTGTCCATACTACTTATTGAACATTACTAATTTCTGAACACTTTTCATTATATTGCGGCGAAGCAATAAACACTAAACTCTTTTGGTTCTACATTGACTCTTACATTTTTGGCGATTATTATAAGGATTGAAATAATCGTACATACTTTATAAATCTTTGGATTCCAACATTTATTACAAAACTCTATGAACTCACCAACTTTAATGTTGACACTTTTAAGCATGTTTTTCTCAGGTGAATTAGATGCTTGGCTTACTTGATGTGCATTGGAGTCTAAATTGACAAGATTTCATTCATGGATTTCTTCTTATATACAAATGGTCAAATCTCGTTGTATTGTTTTCAAGTTTTTCATTGTGATGCAATTATGGGACAAATTTTATATCAATTTTTAAGAAAATCAACGATATTACTTTTCAAACGACACATTAGAGGTCGTTCTCCTGTATCTTGTGCTGTTGTATTATGAAGTAACGCTCCCGGACATATTTCCGCTACGACCTATTTTTGGGGGTGTTACACTAGGTTCACATCAAATTTTTGGAGATCACTTCAGAAGGTGTAACACTCCCATTTTTACATATAGCAACGGAAGCTAATCTGGGGTATTACTTCATAGTACAACATTCATAACCATAGAAAACGACTCAAAAGAGACGTTTTGGAAAATGTAGTTATCATTCATTAAATTAGAGTTTTACAAAATGCCATTAATAGGCAACAGTTTCCAGAATATAAAGAAAATATAATCAGTTTGAATGATAACAATTTAGCCATCTTTAAATCCAGTGCTACTCCGAGCCCATGCCATAAGTTGCTTAATTACCTGAGATAAAACATGCTAAAAAGTCAACACAAAGGTTGAGTGATATTCATAGGTTTTCAGTTATAATACTTTGAATGCAAATTTTATATTGGGTTACGTTGTTATACACCCGTTATAAAATAAATATTATTGCCATTAGCTCATTATCGGTAACCCAATATCAACTAATCACTTTCACTTCATAATTGAAACAAGAAAATAAGATGAGAAAATATGGAAGAAGTTTAGAGAGAAGTTAGAGAGAGAAAGGTAGAGAGAAGAAAAAGATGGATGATTACTTGCAAAATTACAAATGAGAATTAACAAGAACCAACCTAAAGTAATTAACGGTTTATGATATTGGGGACTTAAAGGCAAATAGTTACTTAGGCAATAATAAATCGGAATAGCATACAGAAAATAATTGCATTCATGGTTTATAGCATGTATCCCCCTCGCGGGTTTATAAAATATTTAAGAGATTGAAATGCGAGGCTATAAACTCACCTGATAGGTAGTTGTAATAAATATTCCAAAATGAAAGCTGACGACCTTATCATAATCTTAACAAGGAAGGTTGATATAGCAAAATGATAGTAAACAGCCACGTCACGCAACCTGAGTAAATATGTCAAGTCTTAGGAATATTGTATTCTAGAACTTTAGTTCTAAGAGTTTAATATTGTTATGAGTTTGATTGGAAAGTTTGGAATTATTGTATCACCGTTCAGGCCATCATAATTCAGAGGTCATTCAGTAAACGTTTGAGGAGCTAGGGCACTTTAAATCGTAAACCCAATAACTCAGTCAGAACGTAATACCAAGATGAAACCCCTTAATATCGGTTTTAAGCGTTTTGATCAATATCTAGAAATGATAAGGACGACAAGCGTTAATTAAAGTTATGTCTTATAATGTTTTGAACATATTTTTATACTTTTTCAAAATGTTACATTTTAGACCCTTAATAATGAAAATGGCAAAATATACCCTTGAGATTTGGCACTTTTACACGAGTCTGGTCCTTCAAGCTTTAAAAGATGTTTACAAAGTAAACCTTGCATTTATGTAAAGTTGACATAATATGACCCCAAAGTTTTATAACTTGATTAAAATGACATTTTTAGTCCTTTTAGTTATAAGTTTCAGAAAGTTACGATATATACCCCTTGCATGGATAATATTTACAAAACAAGTCCGAATTGCCATGCAAGCTTATTTTAACATTCCAAAAGACATTTGCAGGTTATAGCTTATTAATATAAGCTAAAATATGAAGGTTTAACTTAACGAAAGTTTAAAATAACGATTCGTTAAGCTAGGAAGCAAAACGGGTCGAATTAGGGTTTTATAATGAAAACGTAGTAGTTATTAATTCAAAAAAAATTCCTTCAATAATCAATAAAGTAGTTATAATAACATTAGTTAAGCATGTTAGGATAGATTATAACAACATTTTATCATTATAACTTTTAGATTTATGAAAAACATGAAATTAGGGTTTCGGGTGTACGGTTTTGGATCAAAATGGAAAATGAGCATGAATTGAGTTATAAAACTTTAACAAGAGTTTAATAGGGACATATGAACATTATAAAGGTAGGAGCATAATTGGAAATCCAGAACCTGGTTTGAGCTTATAAGCATGGGAAACGGGTTGAAATCGGGTCTTTTTGTACTCGTACCCTAGAAATAACGAACTCCGATGCTTTCAAGCTCAATATTTTCCACTTCACGTCTGGTCTTAGCACTCCTTAGAACACTTCTTTGAACAAAGTTATTGCTGCTTGAATGTTTATAGTAGGAGAAAGTGGGGGATGAGTAAGAATGAGGGGTTTAAGGTACTATTTATAGTCGAATGGCTCCTTGGTGACTAAGGGAGCTTAGAGATCTGGTTAGGACATGTGAAGTAGCTAGAGGGTGACTAGGAGAGGCTATGAGATGAATCATTAAGCTAGAAACTACTAAAGAGGTGTTTGATGGTCCTTGTTGTTCGCGCCTCATAATGGTGCAAAAGAGGAAGATGTGGCCCATTTTTGGACCACGGAATGGTTATAGTAGCATGGTAAGCTGCTTAAGAGAGTGAGGTGCTTGTCATTGAGGTGCTTGTTTGCAAGAGAAGTTTAAAAATGGGTCAAAATGCAAAGATTGTGGGTCGCGGGTACATTAGGGCTCATTAGGGCTTGAATTGAGTTTTCTTGCTTGTTTTTCGAATGCATTTGATTAGTAATGATAGATTAAGGATCACAAGACTTGTATTAAGGATTATTAACAAGAATTGGTAGGTGGTTCGGGTTTAAAATGGGTAGAAATGGAATTTTAGGTCGTAGGTTGGAATTAGGGCACGTATAGGGTTTTTAAGCTTCCAATTCATGTACATTGATAGTATAAGCATGGATTAATGATTATAAAGATTTTATTATGAGTTTAAGACATAATTGAGTTAATGATTTGTGATTGGAATGGGTAAAAATAAGTAAACAGATCGAATGTTCACATTAGGACATGTTTAGGGTTTCTCAGCTTTAATTCGTATATAATTGAAATGAAATGATGAAATGATGATTGTATATGATTGGTAATGTTGTAAAATAAGTTATTGCAACTTATTTGGGTAGTGGTTGAAGTTTAAGATGGATAAAAATTAATAAACGGGTCATGGTTTAATATTTTGCTCGGGTTAGGTTTTCTAGGTTTCATTTCATGAAATATTATGAAATGAGGATGAATATGGATTATAAATGAAGTATATGACTTGCTTGTAACTTGTAATTAATGGATTATATAAGATTCCTTGGGAAAACGGAGGTAAAATGGCTATTTAGACATCGTGCATTAATGACTTATACATTATGATTTAAAGGACTTGTACCTTATTTTGGAGGGAAAGTATTATTCAAATGAGATGTTATATAACTTGTATATATGCTTTAGTAACTTGTACATTCACTTTAGAAATTAACCTTTCATGAAATTAGGCTTTAGAGGTATACGATAACGGTTTAAAGCCCGTCTTGATATAACTTTGCAAATGGTACATTATATGAGTAATGTACTTTGCAATAATGATATTAGGATATTAACTTGACATGTTATGATGTTTTATTGACATATAAATAGATATAGATGGCATAGGTAGGTTGCGTGAGCTTGTCTACTTTAGTTATGCAAGTTACATTGCATATTGAGATATTGGTAATGCAAGTAATGTAATAAAGTGAAAAATTTCCCCGTATAATTGTGATCATAATAAAATAGGTTGATTTTGTATTTGATGAAAATTATGGGTTGTTATAGAAGGCCTTGGGTACTAACTTAGATATGAGTACTGCGTACCATCCACAAACTGACGGACAAAGCGAGAGAACTATCCAAACTCTCGAGGATATGCTACGTGCTTATGTGATCGACTTTGGAAATGGTTGGGTTAGACATTTTCTAGTAGTTGAGTTTTCTTACAACAACAGTTATTACGCTAGCATCAAGGCTGCACTTTTTGAGGCACTTTACGGTTGAAAGTGTCATTCACCTGTTTGTTGGGCCGAGGTCGGACAACTTCAACTCACCAGTCCAGAAATGGTCCAAGAGACAACTGAGAAGGTCATTCAGATCAAGCAGAGAATGCAAGCCGCTCGTGACCGACAAAAGAGTTACACCGACTTAAAGCGTAAGCCGATGGAGTTCCAAGTTGGGGATAGAATTATGCTCAAAGTTTCACCTTAGAAAGGGGTTGTACGTTTTGGCAAATGGGGGAAGTTCTGGAAAAGGTTAGATCCATTGCTTACAAGCTTGAGCTTCCTCAAGAGTTAAGCAGACTCCATATGGATGACAAGCTCCGTTTTGTGGAATAACCTGTAGAGATCATGGATCGAGAGGTCAAACGGTTGAAACAAACAATTGTCAAGGTTTGATGGAACTCAAGGAGAGGTCCTGAGTTCACGTGGGAACACGAAGACCAATTTCAAAAGAAATATCCGCATCTCTTCACTAAACCCGTACCTTCATCAAGTAGCCTTGAGGACAAGGCTCTTCTAATAGGTGGAGACTGTAACATTTCATATTTTTAGGTCATTTCCCGACTCAATTATTTTCATTATTTATTTTTAGGGTTTTACGCGTTCGCTTTTAATTATTATCTTATAGTTAAATCGCTTAAACTAAAAATCATCATCCAACGTAAACGGACACCAAACAAGTTAAAGTTTACATCAAGCAAGTGTTATATGATTATTAAGAATATAATTTATAACCTTTCATATTTTATTTTTATTGGTTACGTAAAACGCTTACGTTTCGCAATAAAATACATTTAGACATACCCGAGAAATACCTAGACTTATCTAGACTCAAACCAATACCCACTTTTATTCCCTAAACACAAAAATTGTACAATTTTTGTGTCATTAAGCCTATAGGGGCCGGTTATGATTAAACATAACACAAACATAAGGCAAACATTATATACTTTTAGTTATTAACCAACTTAAGTACATAGAAGCTCATATATCTAAACATTGTCTAATCATGTGTACCCTAACTCAAATCCTAGGCGTCCAATGGTGTGGGAAGGAGCAAAAATCACTTACATACCCTTACAACATGTACCCTTAACCCATAGCATACCATAGTTAGTTTAAGGTTAAGGAAAACTTAAACACTAGCACACTTTGCCTTGTTTTTCTTTCATTTCACACGGCACAAGGACCATTAGGTAATACACACAAATCTTGGCTAATGCTAATATAGTTGCAACAGAAATTTTGCAAAAGATTTCATAACCAACACTAACTATTCCAATGTTTAACATAACGACCTAATCCTAAGCCAACACATGACTTAACACAAAAGATATATAGGTAGTAGCAAATCCGTGGGAAACCTCAAACAAGCTTAAGTTGTCTCCAAACCTAACTTGTATGATGGCCATGCGCTTTTAAACCCCCACTATACCTCTGTTAAAAGTTGAATGACAGTGAAGAAT
This sequence comes from Tanacetum coccineum, assembly GCA_026074375.1. Taxonomy (NCBI): domain Eukaryota; kingdom Viridiplantae; phylum Streptophyta; class Magnoliopsida; order Asterales; family Asteraceae; genus Tanacetum; species Tanacetum coccineum. The sequence continues at coordinate 32,173 of BQNB010020202.1, read as the reverse complement.
CATTAGTTCTCGCTGTAGTCAGTAGATCTATGATGTTGAAAAGACTAGGGATAATTTAACCATAAACTATGACATAGCTCAAGCCTTGATATAGTCACTTTGTTCCTCAGAAGGAACTGTCTCGAGAACAGGTTTATTAGTTACCTGCTGAAGAACTTGCTACTTAGAAAAGTAACCCACCTAAACTTGTGACTCCATTTGTTCGTACTCGTCCGGCAAAGAGTCAAATTTCCACTTATTTACAAGGCTTAAACTCGTGGATTCCCGCATTTGCACATGTCATAAACCAAAGAACAAATCCATGTCGCTATCCAAGCGGCTCAGAGGAGTTTAAACCGTTAAAGCAAATGTTACAGAAAAATCATTACCTTTTTATGAAAAAAATGTTAAACAAAATTGTTCAAAAACTTGATGAAAACATTGTTTAAGAAGTAACTGAATACATGCGGATATTTAACGAGCTGGACACTGAGTATGAACGTTGCGTTCTTGCGAACAAGAACCTGAAAATAGAGAGAAAAAATCTTTTAATTCAAAATGACTGCTTAATTGCTAATAGTTTAGAGAAAGATATATGCTCTAATTGTGCTTGACTTCTGATATGTTTAGCCCCTAGTTCGAATTGCCTTTGCGAAGAACTTAGATCTAATTGCGATAGGGAACACTCCAAAGTCGTAGAAATTGAAGCCTTGAGTTTTTAAAGAGCAACAAATGCGTAATGAATCTAACAAAACGTTGTGCCATTTATCGAAAAGAATAAGTTTAATTTAAAAGTTAAATTTAAAATAATATAAAGATGTCTTCAAAAACCTGAGGTTTGAGATAATTTAACTCAACTGCATCTAATGCAATTTTTGAAATTAAAAGTTAAAGGATCTAGCTATCAAGGGATAAGACGACCACCATCAGAAACTTGCAACTCAGATCAAACATACGAGATTGTTGAGGTAGGAATCCATGTAGGTAGCTTCGATAATGGCAGGCTAAAACTAAGCTAACTCAGTTGAAAGATGCGATCATTTCAGTTAGAATTCAAATTGATGGGTTAAGGCAGAGGAATGTGAATCTGAAATGTCGTTATGAAGAATTGTCCGAAAATCTTAATGCTTAGACTCACGTTTCTACATTCAAGCATGAATTGCCTACTGCTGAGAATGCCAAACTGAAAACTAAGTTGATTAGCAAAATAAGTAGTGGGATCTACAGCCTCTGAGAAACCAATGTACTTGCGTCAGGTGTTATACCAAACAGTTCAAAGTACGTTCCACCTCCAAAAAGAGCCAACTGGGTAAACCAACCCCGTTGCTTAAGAAAAAGCAAGCTTACTTTTCGGAACCCCTGGACTTCAATAGACAACATAACCACCAGTGTATACCAAAACAAGAAGGGCCAATGTTCCTATTGAATTGTCTACAGAACCAAAACTGTGCACTGAATCTCGCAAAAACATTTGCCAAAGCAGCCACACTTGAATACCCCATCGTATCTTCCGAGTAAAAGTTGTGAACGCGAGGACGAGCCAGCGGCATCACAATAGAGTTGAATTTGTTGATCATAATCAGTTGATTGATTCGTTCTTTGAAGTATGTGAATAACCAGAAACCCCAGGGCAAACATTAGTGTTAATCATATTAGGAGGTTTGGAAAGGCAACAGAAATCATAATGTGAACACTACTAAGACAGCCTTGCGAGACTAAATGGAAGGGATGTTGGTAGTTTAAGCTAAAATGGAAACACTATGGACGACATTCGCGTTTGTAAGATAACTGTCCTTACTAGGATAATGGAACATTTTTGGAAGCCTTTAGAACTTACCCCGTGCGTTAAGTTCTAGTTCCAAAGTTACTATGATCTCTAGGTTCACTGATTGCAAACTTAGTTGATTGAAAGGCTGGTTCAAGGGGATTTCTGGTTTTTTTGATTGCTAAAGCCCATAATTTGTATCCTTTGTATATTGAGAAAAAATTATCTCTTAAATTTTTTTTCTTGTTTGGCTTGCAGTTTATTTCAGATTGTCACCCGGTCCTTACCCTTAGGAAAGTTATGTCGCCCACCAAACATGTTCTATTACCAGGTGATTTAGTTCTCCTGGGCATGGATTACTTTATATCCGTGCAACCCAAGATATAATGTACGTTTCAGTGCGTTATTTCTTTACAAACGAGGAAGGCGTCTGTCTACGCACGACAAATTTTCTGATAATAATTGTTCTAATCAAACATGTTCTGGGGTCACTTATTTCAGACATTACTACCGCTCTTTAAATAGAAATACGAGTCATTGTTTTGAGGGGGAGAACTCAGTTATTCTAACATTTTGCAGATAGTTGGGCACACTATTGCTGATTCTATTACTGAAAGATTGAAACGAGCCACAACCTATGTCCTCAGACAGATTGATTTCTCACTCCTGTCTCGGTATATTTCAGATCTTGTTTCAATAATCACTTGATATTTGTGCTCATTTAGCTCACCTCAATGTTTGAGGGGGAGCTCAAAACATTTTAAGTCCATTATAGATCAAAACCATACAAAAGTTGCATACTTTTGATCGGGGGAGAAAATGTGACTTAAAATATGAACTGATAACTAATGATTCGATTGATTCAAAATGCTAAGTCCTATCCTTGCATGTGCAAAACATCTTTTGAATATCGATGCACATGTATAGGGGGAGTAAAAGTGTTAATATACTCAACAATGTCAATACAAAACGTTTGTGTATACACAAGTATATTGATTATTCATAAAAGAATCTTTTGTTTCATAGATTGGGTAAGTGATCTTGGGAATGCGAGGAATGAGCTGTTTTATCACAAGGTATTCATAGAAATACTCTTATACTTGTCTATTTGGACAGAATACACTAGTGAGGAATGATCTCGTCTTACTAATTATTGTATGGGTTTGAATAGGGAGCATGAGGCACTTCTATCTTTCGAGTTATCTTTCAAATTAACATCATCAGAGCATTCTGATTTAAACTTTCGTGTGTCCTTAAATAAATTTCATAGCACATCGACTGGTTTTTTTTAAATATTTTTGCCATTGGCCATTTACGATACTTATTGTATAAGAAAGTTAAATACGCGCTGACTTTGAAATTTTACGGTATAGTAAGTAGATATAACTGTACTTGGACTCACTCTTTACATTTATTAGTAGGAAATATTCATAGTGTTTTAGTCTCGGAATCTGGTTTAGAGAACAGCAAGCATACGGAATCTGGTTCTCGGTATTGGTGGACTTAAGGCTTCTTGAGATGGAAAACTGTCACAGAAGGTTCTTTATTGATTCCTATCTGATAACAGGTTGCTGTTATTCGTACTGTTTTTGGTAATCGACTCAACATGTTTCTAAAAAAAGAGTTGACTACTCCAGAGCAAACGTCTACTGGTAAAGAGATATCAAATCGTTCCTAGCTGATAGTTTGCTAAAAACTATAAGGTTATCATTGCACCTTGTTATTGCAACAGCATTGACCTAGTCCCATAGAAATCGGAATCATGGTAAAGACTATCAAATCCGTTGATAGCTGATAGTTTGCTAAAAACTATATTGTTCATACTCAAAGGTTTGAAGACATCAAGAAAGCTAAGTTAATGAAGCTTCTGCACCTCTGAAATCAAAGTCTTCTTCAAAATATTAAAGATTTGAAGAATTGAAGAAGAAAGATCATAAAAGCTTTCATGATTACAACAAGTATGAGCATGTCAGACTAAAGTTCAGGCATATGGAAAACCAGAAAAGATCACATATTGTACTTCAAGAAATCAGAGTCAAGATAAGTTATCAATCAAGTATTCATGTTCTCAATAGATAAAGTTAAGTTTCAAAGATTGGATTACTACTGAAGCACAAATACATCAAGTGATGAACCACAAAGACAGTGAGCTAATATGCTATGAATTCATATTGTTACGCTACATAGACCCGACTTTAGGGGTGAGATTGTTAGACATACAATTTCACAGTCTAACCAAGTGAAGCTCGGCTTGAAGAAAATTTGCGTTCATAGCTCGTTAGTTAAGTTAATTTTAATTGGTAATGTTTTAATGTGTAAACGCGGACAAGATGCAAAAATCCCAGATAAAGCCACAAAGGCCTCCTAGGTCCGATCCCCTTTGAGTTTAAATTCTCTATGTTTTTTCTCATCTTTAGGTTAGTAGTCAATATTCATTAATGGTTTTTTTTTTTGTACTAGCCACCAAAACATCTTTTCAATTTTTCAATCATCTTGTTTATTTAATCTCTTGATTCTACATATCATTGTTAAAGATTATGATTGAATGATCAAGGAACCTACATTTTTTCTTTGTCAGACGTTTTAGCGTTTCTAAAGACATGCTTTGCATACCAACATTTTCGATCAAGAAGTTGAATCTTTCTCGTGGCAATGATTTGGTGAAGATATCAGCTAGTTGATATTTCGTCCGAATAAAGCATTGTTCCACTATTCCATTCTCCACTAGCTCCTTTATAAAATGGTAGCGTACATCGATGTGCTTAGCTCTAGAGTATTGAACGTTGTTGCAGCATAGAGCAATCGCACTTTTGTTGTCGCAGTACAAAGGAATCTTATTGAATGTAAACCCATAGTCTGTTAGCTGTGATCGCATCCATAGGATTTGAGCACAACACCCAGATAAGGCAATATATTCAGCCTCTGTACTCGAAATCGCAGTGCTCTTTTGCTTCTTAGAAGACCAGCTAACAAGTTTGTCACCTAAGAAACATGAGATATATATGATATATTTGAGTAAACTTTATGTATTGGGTATAAATGTGGGTATTTGTTGAGGCGTAGAAAAGTTTTGGTGGTTCCGGGAGTGCCTAAACGCAATTTATCGCGAAACGTATACACTTTACGTAGCCGATAAAAATACAATGAACTAAGTTAATAATTATCCTCAAAATAATTACTTAACCCTTGTTTGATGTAAACATTTAATTGTTTGATGCCCGTTTACATTGAACGCTAATTTTTAGCTTACGCGATTTTTACTTAATTCATGAAATTACAAGCAAACGCGTACGACACTAAAAATAAATAGTCGGTTTATCGACGTCGTCAATGACTTGAAAACACAGGGTGTTATAGTTAGCCTTAAAATATATCGACTTATATGGAATTACATTAGTTTACTATAGCCGTGCCAGGTTAGCATAGTTAGGCGACACAAAGACTATAAATACCCCTCCTATACTTCCATAGGAGGATGAGGATTCATTTTGTATCACACACAAAAGGTGCGTGTGCATTTTTGTCTCTTCTAAACACATACACATCTTTCCTTTTTCTATTTATTAATCTAATATGGCAACTTATTTCTTTTTTCCTCCCCGGCCTCTGAATGGTGTTATGGTTATGAATCTTTATATTAACAATTGGCATCAGAGACCAAGAGCGTTTTGTATTTGTAGTTTGCTTATTGGAGGTGTTTTCGTGGGTTTATACAGCTTATGTCGTGGCTTATTATTAAAAAAAATAGCCACGGGTATGTTTGGTTTGTGCTTATTTCATCAAAAAGCTAGACACTTTCTTCTTCTTCTTCTTCTTTGTTTCAGCTTTTTTATTGATAAATATAGCAGCTTGTTTCATATCCAAACAACTTATCTAAGCTTATTTGAAGCTTTTGTGGTTCATGGGTTATTTTAAAGGGATGTTTGGATTTCGTTTGTTATTCAAAAAGCTTGGTGATTTTGATGAAAACAACCCTTTTTTGCTTAGTTGTATCTATTTCGTAGCTTCTTTTGTGTTTCAACAACTTATTCGAAGAGCTTATTTTTGGGTTTGTGGTTTGAATCCTGCGAAATAAGTCCAAAATATGAAGACTGCGAAATAAATTAATCCTACAAAATATGTATTTTTGATTACAGGTTATTCAGCGAAATGTGATTTTCAGCTACAAAATATGCAATTTCAATTACAGGTTATTCTGCGAAATGTGATTTTTGGCTGCGAAATATGCTATTTCGATTAAAGGTCATTCTGTGAAATGTATTTTTCGACCGCAAAATAAGTATTTTTGATGACAGGTTTATTTAGCGAAACATGTCTATTTTTGTGATTTAAGTAATTTTTGGCTTATTCTGCGAAATATGCACTTTCAAGGTTTATTCTACGAAATGTGTACCTACAGTTCATTATGCGAAATGTGCACAGGTCGATCCGTGCCATCAGGTGGGATGTCATCAAATTTAGGAATGTGATAATCAAGATAATCAAAACAAAAACACCAAAGCAAACACAACACTTAATGCTAGAACGGTCCTATACAAGATTCACTAAAATGACAAACGACTACAGATTCAGATTCTAAATGACAAGTGATCACGAAGTTGATTTGGTATCCCTTATTTGAGATTGAAGTGGGTTTCACGAAGGCGTCTACTTATTTCATCATCAAGACTTCTTTCTACTTTCTACCCCTTTTCTTTAAACCCACTCTATCGATTGATGACTTGCTTGAACATATATAGCTTATGATTGAGACTTGAATTATCTAATTTCCAGTAGTCGGGGTGGCTGGTTTAAGACCTGGTTATATATCACTTAAAGAAGTTACGTTGTAGTACTTACTGTCACACGCAAATATCGTGTAGATAATTTCAAGAGGTGTTGTACGTCTTATACTTTTGATATTGGGTATAGGATACTTAGAGATTTAATCTTGCACTGTTCTTCAATCAATAATAGTGCAAGCTTAAGTAACAAATTTGGGGGATTTTACTTTATTTTAAAGTTTGGTATATTGGGTTTACTTCACCATGTGGTCACAACAATAGCTGACAGAATACAAGATTGATAAGTTAGCCAGAGATTTAAAGGTTGAGATGTACTTAGCAATTCTCACAGGATATTATTGTGCTATTCCAAGACAAAGCTACTTTACAGTCTAAACAAAAATTTCAAAGTTCTTCAACGACGTTCATAACTTTTCAAGATTTGTGCTTATGACAAGAACTTCTTAAGTATATTAACGTACACGACAATGATGCTTCTGAAAGTTCGCAATGATCATGGGGGAAAATCGTGTACGTAGTGTGGTCTTTTGGGTCAATAAAGAAGGGCTATAGGCATATAAACTATTGGTTAGGAAGATTCGTGCAACGTGTACATTGTTTAACTTCCAGGGGGAAGTAGGGTATTCTACTTCACTTAGTATGGTTTGTGTGAAGTATTCTGCATACGTAAGAAGAATTATTGCTGATTTCTTGCATGTACCCCCAAACGGATATTCACTAAGAACTAATGACAAGTAGTTGTAGTATTTGGTGTGGTTTTACTTCTTCTTCTACAAAATTCCGTTGTGCACGTTAATTACAAATAGAAGATTGTTCAAGGTACACCAAAGTTTCAGAATCTGCTCAAGATATGGATGTTGGTTTGGGGGAAGCTAATTTAGAAACTTTGTCAAAAAGGAGTCTGTTAGGTTCAAGAAAAGTGTTTATTATTATATAAAGTGGTCTTTATATAGTTTTGATTAGTTTTATAGTTTTATTAGTAATTATAATGTAATAAAGTCTATCTTGGTCAAATTTAAGTAATGTTGACCAAGGTTTGACTAAAGTTAGGAAAATATAATAGGATAACCAATAAGTATAAATACCTATCTATTTTCCCTTTGAAATGAAAATTTAGAAAATAATGAAAAATACTCTCTAACTCCTCTCCTTTATTCTTTAAGCTTTCATATGATTACCACTATACAAACATGACATATAACAAGTGGTATCTATCACCGGGAGAGATCTAGTGTGTGTTTCATGAATCAAATCGAGCTTAACCATGAGAATTTTTGATCTACAAGCTTTCGTATCGATGAATAGTAGGTTTTGTAAGGATTAGATATATGATTTGATGAGTTTTTGATCTTAAAACAAATAATAATAGCTTTCGTAATCATCAAATTGAAGGTTTAATATATAGATTACGAAAAATACGTGTTTTAGATTGAATTTGATCGAAATATATAGGTTTGATAGCTTTCATAAGAAAGAAATAGGTTTCGGTAATTGTTTTTAGGCGGGAAAACAGCTTTCATATTTAAGTTTTGAGCTTTCGTATTGTAGTTTTGGTTTCGTAACTGTTATACGTAAGTGATTTCTTAGCTTTCGTAACGTAGTTAAACTTTCGTAACATTTACAATAGCTTTCCTAACATAGAATTTTATCAATTTGGAAAAGATAACATTGAGATTATCACTTTAAAATGCTTAAAATCAGATTGATAGATTTTTTTCTAGGTTTCAAAGCTACGATTTTACAAAAGTAAGGGATTTCTTGTATTTCACGAAAGTAGAGGTAATTTGGTGTTTACGAAAGGAGGTTTTGTAAAATTTGAGCTTTCGGTAACTGTTTGGTTTTATAGACTGTGGAAGCTTTCGTATTAGTGTGGTTTCGTAAACAAGTTTCGTATCAAATACTTAGTTTTGGTTTTGTACTTCCAGCTTACGTATCACAGGTTTCGTATGTGAGGTTTCGTATCACAGTTTATTAACTAAGGGTTTCGTAACGAAGGTTTCGTATTACAGTTTGAGGTTTAGTAAGACTTGGTTTCATAAACGAGGTTTCGTAACATTGTTTTCATATTGGAAGGTTTCGTGTCATATTGGAAGAGGTTTTGTAACACATTTTTGGGGTTTCGTAAACTGTTTAGAGGTTTCGTAACACAGTCACTGGGTTTCGTAATACAGTTTCAAAGGTTTCGTAACACAGTTAGTGGGTTTCGTAACACTGTTGCACAGGTTTTGTATCTCATACTTTCAGTTTCATAACACAGTTTAAGAGGTTTAGTATCTTCTAATTTTGGAAAATTAATCTTTCATAACAAGGCTTAAGTGTTACTTAGACTCTCGTAAAAAATCAAGGTTTAGTTTCTTCAAGGTTACTTCATTATAATACAAGACAGGGTTATAATTGCTTGTTAACTTCATGATTACAAGACTTTATCTCCAAAATGATATGAGTTTGCATTGTAATCATTTCATAGAAGATGTCTACTTTAAATCAACAAACTCTAGCAGATTCGAGAGCTAATGAAAGACCTCTAATGCTTGAGAGAGGGAATTATATTCTATGGGAAAGTAGATTTAGAAGGTTTTTAGATAATAAACTTAAAGATGGGGGCGGATGTGGAACTAAATTCAGAATGGACCTTATGTGAGGCCAATGATTCCTAATCTAGATGACACCAAGAAACAAATACTTGAACCATTGTCCAAAATGACTGAGGGTAACATGAAGCAATATATTGCTGATGTGAAAGTCATGAATTATCTTCTTCAAGCAATACCAAATGATATAAAAGGCTTATGTTTGGTTATGATGTTACTAGCCATGTGAGATACTTACGTCTCATGGATGAGTTTGACAAGTTTGCAGCAAAAGAAGGAGAATCGTTAGAATTAGTATATGAAAGGTTGACAACGCTTGTGAATATTATGGATCATAATAATGTTCGTCCTATTCCAGTGTCAATCAACACCAAGTTTCTCAATTGTTTGCAACCAGAATGGAGCAAATATGTTACCATGGTTCGTCACAATCAAACTGGAGATACAGTTTCATATGATGTGTTGTATGATTCTTTAGTACAATTTGAACCACATGTTCTCGCATCCAAAGCAACGAAAGCTGCCAAGAGTCATGATCCATTATCCCTTCTTGCTCATTTAAATGCTTCTTCATCACAATCTCATACAAATTCTTCTTACTCACCACAACTATACTATGTCACACATCCTTCATTAGTTGTTGATTATAAAGATGAATATCAAGGGGAGTTACAAGTGGATTGTCAAGCAGACAAGCTTACAACTGCCATTATGTTATTAGCTCGAGCAATCACTCAGAAGTTCTCCACACCTACCAATAATCGTCTTTATACTTCATCAAACATAAGGAATCAAGCTGTGGTTCAGGATGGTAGAGTTGACATAAAACCAAGAATACAGGTTTTGGAGGAAATGGTAACAGGAATGCAGGGAGACAAAACAGGAATCAAGAGTTTAATGCAGGAAATGGAAATGATGACAGCAATCAGATTGTTCAGTGTGTTCCATGAACTGAGTCAACTCAGGGAAAGGTAAATCTTCAGTGTTATAACTGCAATGAAAAAGGCCACTATGCTCGTGATTGTCAGAAACCAAGAGTTTGTGATGCAAAGTATTTTTAAAATGAAAGTCAAAATCACCAGAATTTGTTACAATTAGCTTGCACTATTGTTGATTAAGAATAGTGCTAGATTAATCCTAAGTAACCTATACCCAAACATCAAATGTATAAGACGTTACAAGCAACTCTTGAAATGTTATCACACAACGACGTCTTGCGTGTGCGAATTAAGTAACTACAAGTAACTCTTTAAGTGATAGATACGGTCTTAAAACCAGCCACCTCCCGACTACTGGATACTAGAAAATTCAAGTCTCAATCATAAGATATATATGTTCAATGCAAGTCATCAATCGATAGATTGGGTTTAGAGACAAGGGGTAGAAAGTAGGAAAGAAGTTCAATGTTGAAATACGTAGCTACGACCTTCGTGAAACCCACTTCAATCTCAAATAAGGGATACCAAATCAACTTCATGATCACTTGTCATTATATTCCGAATCCTTAGCCGTTTTTCGTTTTTGTGAATCTTGTATAGGATCGTTTTAGCATAAAGTGTTGTGTTTTGCTTTGGTGTTTTGTTTTTGATTGTCTTGATTGTCACTTTCCCTAATTCGATAACACATCACACCTAATGGACGGATCAACTGTGCACATTTAGCATCAATGATCTGTAGGTATACATTTCGTAGAATAAACCTTCGAAAGCTGCTATATTTCGCCAGAATAAGCCATAAAAATTACTTAAATCGCAAAATTGTCGAAGTAGATCATATTTCGCTAAATAAACTATTCATCAAAAATACTTATTCGCGGTCGGAGAAAACACTATTTCGTAATGATTGACCTTTAATCGAAATTGCATATTTCGCAGCCAAAAATCACATTTCGCAGAATAACCTGTAATCGAAATTGCATATTTTGCAGCTGAAAATCACATATCGCTGAATAACCTGTAATCAAAAATACATATTTTGCAGGATTAACTTATTTCACAGTCTTCATATTTTGGACTTATTTCGCAGGATTCAAACCACAAACCCAAAAATAAGCTCTTCGAATAAGCTGTTGAAACACAAAGCCCACTATCATGAACTGTCAATTGCATAGATGTAGTTGGGAATTACATTATGTGAGCGCGAATGTTATTTAATAGATCTATTCGGGAAACGACCTCCCCGTTCGGGTGACTAGCTATCACCGAGAACGAACGTTATAGCATGTCGAATTTGGGATGTTTTCGGGTTAAAACATCATTGCGGGCTGAGTAGCAATATTATGCGAACAAGACTGTCGAGCTTCAGTGTCATGAGCTTAGTGTAAATGTAATCTAGTTTTGTGATGACTGCATGTGTTGCATAATCACGGAAAAGTCTTGCGGTCCTACATTTTATGATTTATCAAACCTATGAATTCACCAACATTATTGTTGACGTTTTAAGCAATGTTTTCAGGAGATCAATAGGCATGGGATGCCAGGGATGCATTGGGTTACATTTTGGATTGCACGCTTAAAGAATTAGGTGCATCATATTTTGGGAAACGTATTGTCAACTTTTGTAATATTCAACAATGAACAAGTAAAGCTATATGCTTTTGTATTATGTTTTTCAATTAAATCCAATGTATCAGTTTAAACGACTTTTTGTGTCATTCTTATATATCTTGTGCTGTTGATCTTGAAGTAACACGCCCCGGACCCTTATTCCGCTGCCACCCAATTTGGAGGTGTTACACTAACAGTATCACTTACATAATTAAAGATAATCTTAAGAAAGTCTAAAGAGAGAAAGAGGTGGAAGGTTTTCTAGTGAGAAAAAGAACTATCTAATAGCATATAAATGAAAACCAACACCCTCTCCATGTGTAGAGAGGGTATTTATAGTCTTTGTAGAATATTAGTAATCCCTAAACACAAACACAACTATATAGAAAATCTAAAGAGAAAAAGAGAGTGGAAGGTTGCTTCTTAGAGAGAGAAAGTAAAAGATAATAATATTAGATTACGTGAGAAAAATGAAACAACCAACACCCTTTAGAAAAGGTATTTATACAATTTGTAAGACCGAATATGGCTTAGGTCCATGGGCTTTTGCTTATCTAGCTTTAGTTTCTAAATAATACTATACGAGCTATCTAAAGATATTATGGAAGTGACCGATACTTTTTGTGGTCCTAACAATCTCCCCTTAAGAGAGGTCACTCCATTTTACAAAAACTTAAACCTAGCATACTATGTAGGTCTTCAGTCTTGTGCTTACAGACTTGATTTCTTTGACTTCATCTTGTGAACATGATGTAGTAATCTTTGACTTTAGGCTGGAGCTTGTTCCTTTGTCTTAACTTGTTTGTGATCTTGATTCATCTTGAGATCATTAGCCAAATATAATCTCTTATCATCATCTTGTGATCTTTTTGCCACCTTGTGTACTTGTGACCTTCGGATCGACATGCTCATACTTTTGTAGCTTCTTGGTCTTAAAAGCTTGAATAAGACATCTTTCTTGAAATTCTTTAACTATAATACTTTGTCACTTCGAGAAAGACGTTCGGTATCAAAGTCACAGAAACTTCTTTGAAATTCTTTGACTTTAATACTTTGTCACTTCAAGAAAGACGTACAGTATCAGAGTAGAGGAAGTCTTAAAACATGTACTTAAGATTTCATGATGTCTTTACTTTTATTGGTCAAGTATGAGTGGCTTTGAATCTTGACTTGTCTTGATCCAATAGCTGTGACCATTAGGATAACCTGCAGGAAAGGGTTAGTGATAATCAACATGTATGGACAAAAATGGCTTTATCACTTCGTCAAATAAGGTTATAATAACCACGGTTCCTCGTTAATCAGTATAAATACTGCCTGTGATCAGATAAAATTCCAAAGAATCTCCTTGACAGGGTTTGCAGTTGTACTAGCCGTTCTGATTACTGAAGCGTCTCAAAGCAGACAACACGGTAAGAGTGAATCGATAAGTTACTATCTTCCCAATTAAGCTGTCAATTCGTGTTCAGCTTTCCTATGTCCGGATACCCTTACGAGGCTTCCTATGGACATAAGATTTAAAATTAATTTAGGAAAATCAGTTGGTGTGTTAAGATGCAAACGGTTTTATAACACACCAACAGTTTTATCTTTTTCAAAATTCATCCGTCAATTCATAAGCTGGACCGAATCAATATCTAGTGTCACAAGTTTGATCCATATAGGATCTTACAAGTCACCTACCGCAGATCTTGTTTAATGTTGGCTCTGGAAGGATTTCCATCGTCATTGTGAATACTTTAGTATCACTCAAATGTTCTGGCAATATCACAAGGATAATGCATAGGACTCTTAAGTTATTACTTGTTTTCAAAGTGTCTGAGTAACAAATATAATTGAATAGTATCCTAGTGAGATTTCTTAGATGATCTCTTTTGGCTCTAGACTTAATAGTGCACATTTGGTTTTAGTAATCGAAGGCTGGAGCAGACTGCCGCCTTTTCAATACCAACTAACTTGGAGTGAGAAAGTTGATAGAAATGTGTTTAATCTCCATGAAAAATGAAACAAGAGTCTTTTAAGAGACCTTGAGTGGCTAGGGAGGGTTGTGCATTGCGTTACTAGGTCCGTGATAAATGTCTTCAATACTAGACAACAGCTTAGTGTTTCTGACAGTTTATGTATTGACCCAATTTATGCCTAAGTGTAAGGATGGCTTATTTTTTTCACCCTTTATCTTACACTTTCTTTTTCATTCTTCAACCCCTTTAGTGCTTATCGAGACTTTATGACTAGTACCTTGTTGGGTTTGTTCCAGTATTAGCTCTATCTCAGTCGGCACTATTCCCTTTTCTCACTTTTTCTCCTTTTTATCATACCTAAGGACTTCTATTCTAATTAATGGAATATCCCTGGGTAGATCCCTTCGGTTCTTGCTGGATCATGGGAACGAACACCTAAACATAACCAACTTATAACTCCAAGTAATTAAATACATGGTCAGTCGTTTGGTATTGTTCACAGCCTAAAAAACCATTTAAAAACATCGATCAAGGTACTTTGATATAAATTAAAATATTTAGTACCTCGATGGTTTTACCATTTAGAAATGCCACCCTGCATATGTGTATCTATGACCAAACATGTTTAGATTATACGAGGATAGGAGTTGACACTTGAGTCTTAAAGATCACATTATACAAGTTAAATGTATTTTAATCACATTTTCTCCCCTTATCAAAAATGTCAAATTGTTTGATATTTTGGATATCAACTGATTCAAATATAATACTTTCAAGGAGAAAAATGTTCTAATTATATATCAAGCCTATTATTGGAACATTTTAATGCTCCCCCTTAAATTGTGAGGGTATAATATGGTGTTTGAGTATATTAATTTAATTTTTTTTTAATTACTAAGAAATTCTTGAAAATTCATACTCAAACACGATATTTGCCTAATATTAGTTTACACTATATTCACATATTCACAATATTGATAATTACGAAAGAATGACCTGAAATGTAGTAGGACAAGATATGACAAAGTCATATTGTCCGATCAAGCCGTTTGAGGTCTTCTCCATACTCTCTCCCACCAATAAATTTCTCTAAGCTTCTCATTAACCTTCTGTCTCTCAGCTGCTTATTGATATCCTGGATCATAACACGAGCCCTTCGCTTATCTAATATACTCCATTTCTTCTTTGGCAGGTACTCCATCCTCATTCCGGAAGTAATATCGTAAAGAGCGGTCTGAACATAATTAAGCGTGCCATCACTGAATTTGTGGAGTTCATCAGTGCGCATCAATCTGTTTATGTTATTCTGATCCGTATATATCACTCCTTGAGGGTCTGAATATGCAGTGAATGCGGTTCTTTTCCTAAGATCCGGCCTGAATTTGTCTGGCTTGGTGAGGTTAAGCTTCTTTTGGTAACATTCGACACCCTATTAAAGATCTTCCACCTGCCTTTGAATGACAATATGTCTGGTGAACATACGTAAAGCCACATTCAAGTCATAACATTCGTCTATCATGATATGGATCATCTTTTGTTGAATAAGAAAGAGTAACATGTCCTTGATGTCTTATAGGCGAAGTCTTGTGAAATTGCCTTCTTTAAACTTGTATAGCTGTTGATCCTCTCTACGAACTTTAATCTCGTCCAAGTGACCGTAGTCATACCACTTCATAATCTTAAGACTGGTAACTGCAATGATTCCTTTTCTGTAGTAGACATCCTTCGTTGAAGTCCTGTTGCTTGCAAACTTGTAGAATCATTGACGTTTGGGACCCTAGTGTGAAGTACCCCAGTAGGCATGTTTATCATATACCACCTTTACAGGACTCTATAGATTAGGAACCATGTCTTCAATCCATTGGACCTCATAAGTAGTAGCCTTTGTCTTTTGTTACGGAAGTTAAGTATTTTCTGCTTAAACTTCCACCTTTCAGATATTCCAGGTCGTTGTTGATAAAGTAATCTTGAGGGATAACTTGACGACCTCGATGATCTGGAATCAACAGGAGAGGCTTACGGAGATCGAACGGATACTGCTTGCTTTCGGTGTTATTCCAGTCTAGTCGTTTAGTTATAGCTTTATAACATTCTTCAAAATGGTACTATAGTTCTGTACTACTCTTGTAGGTGCCTTTGATTAGGTTGAATGCCGGTCCAACTAGAAGTTCTAGAGTCAGATTTGTAATGTTAAGTCGATTGATGACAATTACAGAGATGTCGATTGAAGTATCCATGAGTTCATCAAATGAAGTAAGAGGTTTTTCTGCACCAGCAAAGTCACTAATCCAGGTTTGAGGTGGTCTGAAGTTAACATGTTGTCTCTTATTCCAATCAAGATCAGGAGTCGAAGGTTTCTCGGGTTTCTTGTACCAGTCAGACTCGGGAGCAGCCTTTTTATCGGGTTGTTCATCATTGTTACTCGTGTCAAACTCTTGATTCTGTCACACTCCTGAGTCATCAACTATATGATTTGGCTCCTCTGCATAGGTAAACTTGCCAAATGACTTATGTTGAGAGCGGGAGGTGCCTTTAGGAGAGCTTAATGACTTAGTTTCCTTTGATCTTGGATCTCTAGATGACTCAGCTTCCTTGATTGACTTCCTTCTTTTTGTCCCTCGATCTGATCCAGCGGAGGGGTCTTAATCTTTATCTTTGTCGTCTCGACTCCTTTTCAACGCGAATATTTCACCATATGCTTCAAATAGATCATTGTTAGTGTTATAAGATTTAACCAGTACATTATAAAGCTCCCTTTTATAATCAGCTATAAGATATGATTTGTGTTCCTCCTTCTTGTCCATAAGAATCTTTGTAAGTTTAAACTCTGAGAGTGATGCAGCCGCCACATAAGTAGACTTTGGTTAAGAGGAAGACTTTGCTAATACAACATCTTCCAGTGATTCTGTGACATTTTACTTAATCATAGGAGTTGCAAAGTCTGAGACTGCTTAAGGAAGATCTTAATAAGTTGAGTTTTTGACTCCCTCTTTGATGATAAGCCACACAGATGTGTCAAGTGAGATCTATATACTCCTCTGCTAGAGCTTCTTCTTAAATTCTGCAGTATGGTGACTTAATAGCCGTTGGGAATTGCTTCTCCTTGTCGTTGTCAATGTAAGACGGATCTACCAAATAACCGATTTGAGGAGGTGCTTGAGCATACTGGGGTCAACTAGCTTCATTTCTGACAGATCTTTTTTCCAAGTTGGTGACTCTTCATCATTGACAAGTAGAATACGGATAAGAAGTCTGGAAGTGCAAGAAATAAGGTTGTTACTTCTGAAGATGTTGGTGTAGGAGTTGGTTTTGCTTGTTGTGGAAGAGGATAGAAGGAAGGAGGTGGTGGAGGAATGGTTGTGGTAAAAGCAGACGTGATTTCAGGGATTACCGTTACTGGTACGGTAAAAAGAGAAGATGTCTGACTGCTTGGTTCTTCATGACGAACGATGGTGTCCATCAAGGAAGCAATCTCATTGTCAGCTGGAGAAGCGTTCTTAAATTTTAGGAGCTTATCTATAAAGTCAGATGAGACATAAGAACTTTGCATTAGACCTTCAGTCTTATGTGTGTCATGGACAGCTGTAAGTGTCACATGAGCATCTTCCTCTACCTGCTCAAACCCTGACACTTGAGAAACATTGTGTTGGTCTGCTCCACCTTGATCAACATCAGTCATTTCTACATCTTCTTTCCTTAAATTCACATTTACATCTCTGTATAATTCCTCAGCATTATCTTTCTCTTCTTCATTCTCCTCTTTTGCATTATCTTCTTCATCAGTGAGTTCATGGTTCTTAGGAGTATGAACTCATTCATTAGCATATTCCTCTTCTTCTTCTTCATGTTCTTCATTGGACTGATTGAGATTAGGATTCACATCTTTGTCTGACTCAGTCCTTTTGTCATCACTATCATCATC
The DNA here is from genome assembly GCA_026074375.1 of Tanacetum coccineum. Classification (NCBI taxonomy): domain Eukaryota; kingdom Viridiplantae; phylum Streptophyta; class Magnoliopsida; order Asterales; family Asteraceae; genus Tanacetum; species Tanacetum coccineum. The sequence goes on along the minus strand of BQNB010020202.1, from coordinate 14,625 downwards.
ATTGTCATCATTATCACCATCATCATCATTACCATCATTATCACTATCATCTTTAGTATCATCTTTATCATCATCTTCTTCTTCTCCACTATCACCCCAAGACTCTTTCTCACTTTCAGAATCATATTTGGGTACATCAAGAACCCTTAGTTTAGTATGAGTTCCTTCATTTGTACCAGAGATCTTGCGTTGTTGCTCATCAGGAACCCCTGATTCAAAATCAGTTCCATCACCTAAGCCACTTGCATGAGAGATGTGAAAGTCTCTCTTACTTCATTTTGTAGCCACCTTAAGCTGAACAGCTTCAGATAGAGCTACTTCCGAGAGAACGTTCAAACCTTTGCCTCTATCTGCCTTAACCGGTGCCTTTTTCTTAGTCGGTTTAGGTTTAGTAGCTAGCTTCTTGGTTGAAGGTACATCTTTCTTAGATTTGGCAGGCTTCTTCTTGGAAGGAGTTTCCTCAGATGAGATGGTTGAATCAGATTTCTTTTGAGTTTTCTTTGGCTTTGGAGGTTCAGCTCCTGTAGCAATTGCAGAATAAGTCTTGTATGAGTCAGAGTCTAGCATGGCTTGATTTGTCATTGATTTAGGAAGAAGAGCACCATATATTTGAGTGTCTTCATGTCTGGAGACGAATCTCATGGTACCCAATAAGCTGTCATCCCGAGAAGTGTGCATGAACATTCTATTCCTTATTGAGATATACTTATCTTTTGTGAGGAAGTGATGAATGATTGCCTTTGTGAATCTGAGATAGTATATCTTGTCTGGTTTCTTTGAGTCTTTGTTATCAATCTAGTAAGCCAAGTCCTCCCAAATTAAAGCAACAAAATCAAGGTTCTTTTTGTAGTACATTTCCTAAAGGATTTGAACTCTTAAGAGTCTGATAACGCTCAAATTATACATATTTCTATATGCGTTATCTGTGATTTTATGTATATAAATTGGTTAATAATAAGAACTTTCGGTACTTAATCTAGTATATTTGCTATTGTAGGTTCAAATGACGTATTGTGGAAGAAAACGGAAGAAAACACGAAGAATTGAAGCTTAAACGAAGAAATAACACAAGTTGAATGCTTCCCGACACCTGTTCACTATTTTGGTCATAACTCGGTCATACGAACTCCGTTTGACGCGATTCTGGCGGCCACGCAAAGAGAATTTAATTATCTATAACTTTGAAAAAGACCAAGTGCTGTAAATGCCCCAAGTACGCCGCACTTTCAAATAAGTGTGGCGTACTTTTCTACCAGATTATGAATGCTCTTAAATGAGCTTGGCATTCATTGTAACCTTTCAAATCTCCATTCTAGATCCTTTTATGACCGACTTTGGGATAAATACAGCCTCTAATTACTCATATCACAGACAACACATCCCATTACACACACATAGAAATCAAAGAGGAGAAGTGGTAAGGATCTTAGGATCCAATGATCCAAACACCCCTCTAAACCACCATGCTACCACCCTCTCCATCATAAACCACCACTAAAACACATATTTCTAGAAGTTCTACATCATATCTAGATCATATACCATCCATTTCCATAACCTTAACACTTATCACCTCGATTCTTGGAGGATTCACACCAAATTATTTTAAAATCATCACCATAAACCTTGTTACCAAACACTCTATTTGGTGATATATTACGGATTACCAAAAGTTACTTGGTATATTTTAGGTTATCTCAGTAGCATTTGGTTGTTGGTTGATCATGGATTTGTTAGTTTTGGGTTGATGGTTGTTGTAGTCGAAATATTAGCATTGTTACTTTGCTTCTTATATGTGAAACATGAATAATATTTGGATGATTTTGCTATGATTTATGAATATACATGTTTACGAATTCGAGGTTATCTTACTTGGATCATTGTTTATCTCTTGATATATCTTGCAATTGAAATAGGCCAAAACAATTAATTGCCTTGATATATTTTGAATCATGTTGGCCATATGAATCAATATCATGCTTGTGAGAATGGTGTGGTAAATTGATAAACAACCTAAGTAGAATGATGTTTAAGAACCTTCCTTATGTTGACCGACCGGGTTGGGAGGAATTCATATGCATGCATATTTAATATAAACCATTTTTAATGCGCTCGTGATAATGTAGTATATAGGCCGAAAGGATTCAATGTTCTCATTAGTAGATATGCTTGTTATTATGATTACCCATCATATATAACGTGTATGCTTTGTTTATATAAAGTCTTGCTCTATCTATATCTATTATGTTATGTGGATCATGCCTTGTTTCTTACTTTCTTTATACACACATTTTTTCTATTTGATCCGTGACAATCATTTAGCTTTTTTGCTTGATAAACAATCTGTGAATTGCTACAAATCCCGTGGAACGACCTGGACTTATCCAATACTATATTACACTCGAATAGGGTATACTTTCCCGAATGTTGTATTTTTAGTAAAAATCAGTATTTCTATTTATTATAAATTTAAAGCTTGTAAAAACACACATCAAGTTTTTGGCGCCGCTGTCGGGGATTTGTTTAGCTGTTTACAGATTGTTTGCTAGTCTTGTGCATCTTACGTGTGTTTAAATCTCCTAAAATCTGTTTATGTCTGTTGTTGCAGAAAGTACGTCGCACAATTAACCTTGTGCGCCTCACTTCCCCTGTTCCCGTTTCTTATTTTGCAGGTTTATACCCGAAGTGCGCCGGTTTCACACCAAAGCACCGTACTGTTTTACAAATCAACATTTATAAACTCGCCGTACCGTTTTTTGGCAAACGAAACCCAAAAAAATCGTTTTTCGTCAGGAATTGCGCCGCACATACAATTTGTGCGCCGGTTTTCCTGAAAACCCAGGAAGTACGCCGTACTTTACCCAAGTACGCCGCACTTTCTACAAATTTTCACAAACATAATATGATTTAAAACTAAAACCCAAACAAAACCCCCAAATTGCTAGTCTCAGGTATGTGATCATTTGAAATTTTATTTTATCTGATTATACGCCTTGTAATTTTGTTAATATTTAGTTTGTCATTCGAGAAAAAAAAAGAAACCAAAAAGATTTTTTTATTTCTAAATTGTTTTTCCTTATTTTGTTTTCTTACATGTTCCTGTTTATATAATAAAACATGTGTTTTGTTGGTTTATTAGTTGTTTATATTTTCTTGCATTGAATATGTGAAAAATAAAATAAAAAGTAAAATTTTGAAAAATATTGCAGAAAGTACGCCGCAAAACAACATTGTGCGCCGCACTTTGCTCCTGCATAACAAAATAAAAATCAGTTTTGTATAAAAATAATAATCAGATGAATTTTCTTTTGATTTAATCAACTGTGAGTAAATATAATGTGTTTTTATGCTTGCTTGTTTGTGGGTGTTTGCTTGCGTGCTTATTAAAAAAAGCATAAAAATGTTAAAACTATAAAATCTAAAAAAAAATGAGTTTTCGTATTTCCTTTTGTTTAGTTGGTGTGTTTTGTGTTTGTCTATTTATGTGTTTGCATGTGTTTATATATGTGTTCTTAACTAATAAGTGTAAAAAAAAATACAAAAAAATAAAATTGTCTATAATGAGTGCAAAATCAAGTATGTAAACCAAGTGTGTAGAATAGTATGTAAAAGATATTGCAAATGAATATGTAGACAAGTTGTATTGAGCATGTATTCTCCCCTGAGATTTGTAAAGTAAATGTAAAACAAAGTGATAGAGGGGCTATAACCTCACCGTAAAGTGAATGATTGATTTATCTATATCGAATAAGTGAATCGTCTCGGCAATCCTAATGCAACAAATAATTATAGCTGTATAGTATAATGTAGTATATATAAAAAAAACATCACATGTCCATACAGTGACACCACCACTAATAGTTTTTATTAAAATTTAAAAGTAAATTAAATAATAACTCGTGCTTTGTTAAATCAAAGTATGTGTATTAGTATATCCGTAAAGAAATATTACTTTCGTTATACCTAAGTAACCATTTGTAAAACCAAGCTTATCCTAACTAACTATACATTAGTACACCGGGACTAACATAACAATTACCAGTAGTAAACTTTATGTACTACCAGTAGTAATGACTATAACTACCAGAGTAACTAATATCTACCAGTATAATGAGATAGAACCACAGATAGTAACTATGAATAGCGATTTTCCTAACATATATTGGTTAAATGTTTTTATGAAATACCAATAAAAAAATGTTACTTCATTATTAATTTAATTGTTTTATAAAAATAATGTATAAAAAGAAAAAATAGTGCGCGCGATTTTAAAACTCATAACATTATCGTTTAACTCCGTTTTATACTTTCTTATGTCACGACTTCGTATTAAGAAAATTTTTATAAAAATTAGGACCTCTGAGAACAGTAACTTTTCTGTTCATACAGTTCTTAAAAAATTGATTTTATATAATTTATCTTATATAACTTGTAACAATCATAACTTTATTTCATTTCAATTCGTTACTCGATTTCCTTACGCCCTTGGATTCGTCAATGAATAAGTACTAGGTTTAACAAAAATATTTATTTTTATAGTTCAGAACCGAAACAGTAGGTTGTAGTATGAAATAACTTTTTATAAAATTACTTTTATACATTTAATTATCGTAAACTTGTAAATGTCATATCTCTTTCGTTATACAATCTAGTTGTTTTTATTTTTTTATTTTTTTTTTGGTTTTGTGATTTTTTTTTTTTTATCCGTTTTTTAGTTCCTTACATGCTCACGATCCTTGTGAGGAGTACTATTTTAATAAAATATAAAATATATAAGTTAAATGTCGTATTCCAACAGTAGGTTTATAAAAGTTAATTAAGGTTTTTGATTAATAAAGTAAGTTTTATAATTACTTTTACTTAGGAACTTTGCACCATTATTTTACCAAGTCTTCTACCATATGTCATACATATAATAAGTCCTCTAATAGTCCATAACACTTGTTCAAATGAAATCCATGTCCTTGTGATCTTTTGATACATAAGTTTGTGAATAAACTTTCAACACCATTAAATTTGTAAATCATTCACATAATTTATTTAACACTTTTACTACGCATGTTCCTTTATTTCAAGTATCATTTTACTACATACAACATAAGATTCGAATTTAGTAAGGTCTTAAGTACCTTATATAACACATAAATAATTCTAGGTGGTGACTAACATATATAACAAGTATGTATATAAAAGATAATGAATGAATGAATATTGAATACTTTAAATAGACCTTAAAGTAGATGTGTAGAATGATGAACACAAGATAAAAACCCTAACCAAGCTTCCAAAATCAAAACTCTAATCAAGAAAACCCTAATTATGTTTTCTTGATTAATCCTTGTTAAACCCGAATCCAAGCTTGTTAACACCTTGAGTAACCTTAGATGGCCTTAGAATGAACACTTGAATACTTGGAATGCCTTAGAAAATCAAAGATTATGAAACCCTAGTGTTGTTATATTGAGCCGTGGGTTTTGATAAAAATGGAGAGAGTTTGTGTGATTTAATTTGGTTGCATGAAGTGTATGTGTTTAATTTTCATATGACTTGCTTTATATGGAAATATATCATGTAGAAAACCTCCATAAGGGCTCATGGTTTATGCAAGTGGTAAAATGGTTTAAGGTACACAAGCAAAGACTTCTCCTCCTCCCAAGACCATCTCACGGCTGAAAAGAGAGGGAGGGTACACTTTGACAAGCCAATTACTAGATATGTAACACCCCCAAAATTTACAACAACGCAGCAGAATACCACTTTGGGGTGTTACTTCGTAATACACAGCAATAGATACAAGAGAACGACCTTAGGGTGTAGCTTTTGAAAAAAAAAATAACATTTGTGGATTCAATAAAAAATGAATTTAATAATACATTTGTTCCCAGCATTTGCATCACAATGAAAAAAGCTTGAATGTAAAGACTCCAATGCATATCAAATAAATCCAAGCATCTAAATTAACCTAGAGAAAATACATGCTTAAAAAGTTGTCAAACATTAAAAGTTGGTGATTCACTAGATTAGTTTAAGTATGAATGTAAAGTTTCAAACTGAAATGTAATTTATCCACTGTTCCTCTTCTACATCTCAGTACCATGTAAAAAATACAAAGATTTATAAAGAATGCACGACCCTTTTTATGTACCCAAAAGTACCAATCTTTTTCCCAAAATTTTATAAATGAATGCATTAACGACAGTTTATGAACAAAATGTTCCATGTATGTATTTGTTGGGGAGGCACACGATAGGTACCAACGTTATAATTCGACATGTTTATACGTTTCGTTCCCAGTGATAGTTAGTCACCCGAACGTGGGGTTGTAAATCCCGTAACTAGATGCTATTTGTATATCATTCGCGTGGACATCACGTATTAATCGTTAGTTCCCGGCGATGATAACTCACCCGACAGGGGATCCACACCGAATTAGATCTTTATTTTTCATTAAATTCGCGCTCACCCTACAAGAGATTACTGTTTCATGGACGGCTGTGAACGTTAGACTTGTATGTAACCAATTTGGGCATGTGATAAAAAATAATGCGTTTACCTATACTATACGTTTCGGTGTCCCCATCCGAAGAAGCACTCGTGGCAGTAATGTAAAAATAATGTACTCCGTCTACCGTGTGTTCCCCTCCAAGAACACCCGTCGGCTTATTTTTGTTGTTATCAGTTCAATCAGAATTAAGCTAATACGAATTCATTTCAAAATGTTAAGTATGCATTTGTGACCAAAAAATGAAGTCAAAATAATGTATTCCCATAGCGGAGCTATGCAAATAAGTATGTAAACCAAATTTGAAATCTGTCATTGTAAATGCATTGCAATCAAGCATTGTTTTTAACCCCAAAAATATTATGTAAAAAACTAGTAAAAAAAAACATGAGGGCTATAGCTATAAACTCACAAAATCCCTTAAAACAATCACATTGTTATAAGATAACCGAGTAAGTATAAGAATTTGTAGACAAGCATGTATCCCCCTCGCGGGTTATAAAACATTCAAAAGATTGAAAAGCGAGGCTATGAACTCACATTGATTAAAGACCACGATCAATTAATCCAATTAAATCACAACTGAATCTGCAACGATCTCGACCACGACCTATAATTATGTCGTTCGATTATAACACGTAATAAATACGACCAACGATGCGTACATCGTTACCACGAAATCATACATATTTTTATATGTATACATACATATATACATGTGATGAGAAATCCACTTGCGCGTCTTTAAACCTTAACCCTTAGTATATTTTATGTATATATACTATTTTTCGTCCAATCCTAACTTATCTCAATATTTACAGAAAGTTACTATTTTTAGACCTTCCGTTTTTAGAACCGAATAATGATCTTAAAACTATTAATTGAAATAATATATTAATCGACCTTTAATTCATCATTCAAAATCGTACTCATAATGTATTAATATTAATTAAAATATCCGTTGACTTTTACGTTGACCTTTAGTTTTGACCCGCTATATCTCAAGTTTTAAAACTGATAATCCTCGCGGCAAAGTAAAATGTGATTACGAACAACTTTCGTGTTTCGCCGGAAGGCTGAAACGGACTCGAAAGTGCTCAAATCGTTTAATTAATAGATATGTCAGATTTAATATATTAAAAATAACTTATTTTCTATTAAAGTGTATATTCCGATTTCGATCCAGTTTCTTCGTTATTGGGAGTTAGAAGTCCCGTTTTATATCAAAACGTCCGTAAAAATATAATTTGTTATCTTTTGTAAACCAAAGTCTAACTTATCAAAGTCTCGAATCCCGAATCTCATGTTCCGATTTCTGATTTAAATTACTCGTTATATAAAGGCACTAAAGTCCATTTTTAGTCCAATTCTCGTCTCAAATATGTCTAATACCGCTTATAACTTTATATAAATCTCGTTTTAATATTTATTCATGTTTTAACTAGACCGCGCAAGTTATACCGGATTTTATCACATATAATCAATTTATAATATAATGAAATAATTGAATACTTTTAAACTAAACGCACCCTTTTTCGGTGTCACCACACTCAAACGCACCCTACGGCTGTTATGAACAGCCAAACGCACCCTTGGGCTGTTTTGACAGCCAAACGCACCCTTGTGCGTTTCTGTCTAAACCAAACACACCCCTAGTTGTTCTCTACTAAGCCAAACGGACCCTATGGCTGTGAGACAACAACCCAACGCACCCTTTGTGCTAACAGCTAAACCAAACACGCCCTTGGTGGGATTTCTGTCACAAGCCAAACGCATCCCTTGGGTTGTTTTATATTCAAACCAAACACGCCCTTGTTGGGTGGCTGCCACCCAAACGCAGCCCCCGCGGCTGTTAAACCAAACGCACTCTTGTGCGGTTTCACTCATCCAAACGCACCCTATGCTTATGAAAACAAAACAAACGCACCCTATGTCGTGTAGACACCCAACCCGACAACCCCTTTTCCCCCCCGGCTGTCCCGGCTTTGGACGGCAGCCAACCAAACAACCAAACACACCCTTCGGGTGGTTGTTTTACCCACGAACCAAACACCACTAAACACCCCTCGGTGGTGTTATTATAACAGAAACAAACGCACCCTTTTTATAACCACACGCACCCCACGGTGGCTGTGGTAGTGGCGTGGGTTCGGTGGTGATGATAGTGGTATTATGATGATGATGTAGATGGTGTTATGGTGATGGTGGGGGTGGTGGTAGCCGGCTGTGGTGGTGACGTGGGGGTGGCAGAGGTGGCGCGTGGAGCGAGTGTTATAGTGGATCGAGTAGATCCGGAGGTGGGGAGTGTTTTTGGGGTTGGTCGGAAAAATCCCGCCGGAAAAGTTTTCCGGCGGTGGTGGTGGTCGCCGGCGGGTGGCCGGATATTTGGGAGAGAGAGAGTTGAGAGTGTGAAGTGTGTATAATTTTGAGATGGAAATGTAAAAGATATATAAGTTTTATATTTATATTAAAAGAAAGTGAAAGTCCCCCATAGTCTAGGGTTCATTTTGTAACATTTTAATATAGTTTTTATAATTAACGGTTCGGGACTCGTTTGAAGGACTTAACGGACGATTCAAATCTCGAAACTTTCGCCATTGTTTTCTAAATCATTTTTCCAATAAAAATGAGTATTTACACGACTAGTTTTCACAATTGTTTTACAAAATTTATTTAAAAAGTTTGTTATTTATTTATATATTTTTCCGACAAACTTTATCCGTAAAATGAATTTTAACTTCAATAATTGTGTTTTTAACCAACGTTTTCGATTAACAAGATAATTAATTTATTAAATACTTTTACTTAATAAATTATGATGATTAAATACAAATTTAATTATTTTGGGTCGATACGCGTTGTGTTCAAAATTGTTGCGAGGGCATTTCAGTCACCTTCTGACTGTTTTCAGGTCTCGGTCAAAACTAAAAAGTTGTCAAGAATATCATTCCACAGCAAATTGCTTTAGAGTCCGAGTCGTGAAAACGTGATTTAGATGGTCGTTCTTATAAGTCAAGCGAGATCCTAAAAGTCAAAGATTGAAATCGTCATTAAAATTTATAAAATTCTCGGATGTTACAGTACATACCCCTTAAAGAAATCTCGTCCCGAGATTAAATCTGTGTTATCCGCTTAGTGTGACTAGGAACAAGACTTAAGATTTACTAAGCCATTTGAATATGACGCTGATAACTTTATTCAGCAATATCTAATGTTTCGACATTTCTTAATATCCATAAATTTCGGCTAGGTTGACCAGGATATCTGATTCGTCTGATAGTATATATATAAAATACTAGGCAAATCCAAACTCTTCACCCTTGACCAAGGTAAAAAGTCAAGACCT
>BQNB010020201.1:0-59344 GCA_026074375.1 Tanacetum coccineum | reverse complement strand
GACTATATCCGTTTTTAAAAATTGCATTCATACAAAAGGGGTTTTCACGGGACATACATACATACATACATACACTAGTTGTTGTACATACATTAGTTGGTTAGACTATATGCATTCATGATTGATATACATGTTATAAAATACTATGTATATTACTATAAGAGTCTTATATTAATACTTATATAAGCTACTTTTGATTTTCAAATTTGGTCATGTCGGATTCAGAGGATTCCACAGTCACTTACACAGAGGTATCTAGTCCGTTTGAGGATCTGTTAAACATAGGATCTCCGGAAGTCGATGGACTGCCCATGATGCTAGAGGACCCTTATGCTTATGTGGTGGCCGCTTTTTAGGCCCCACCATCACCGGATTATGTGCCTAGCCTTGAGGAGCCAGAATAGGCACCACCTTCACCAAAGTTTTTCCTGAGCCTGTATATCCAGAGTTTATGCCACCGGAGGATGAGGTGTTTTCAGCAGAGGAGCAGCCACTGCCTGCTGCTGTCTCACCGCCGACTCACCAAGTGTTGATCCCACTAATATTCACTAGCAGTAGTTACTTTGTACTAGCAGTAGTAAACACTTAGCATATTTTCACTAGCAGTACTAAATCTAGCTGAGCAACATTAACACAAACATGAGCAACAATAATTCAAACAACATCAAGAAGACTTTTAATCCCAACAATCCTCCCCTAAACTTGATATTCTTCTTCAAAATCATCAAGTTTCTTCATTTAAAGCTTCATCAACACCAGGAGGATGCTTCCAAACACTTCTTTACTTCTTAAGCTATTTTATGATGAATTTAAGAAGCTAATAAGCCATTTCACTTTCATAGTCAATCATAAGCTTCTTCTCCAACATCATTGTAAGTGTAGATGGTGTAAGATAATACTTCTTCTCTACCAACATATAAATCTGCACATGTTGCATCCTCAATGAATGTACTCCACAGGAGTCATACAACTTCTAATTCAACACTTTGTAGTCTTGTTGATTCTTCCATACTTTATCTTCTACATGTGGTTCAATTATTGTTTTCAAATCACCACATAATATCAAATCTAAGTCTTTCACTGGTCTTGTTGACTCATATTTAGCTTTTACCAACTTGTACAAATCTTTCAAATCTTCCTTGTCAAAACTTTTAAGCATGTGACTAAAGATCATGTACATTTGAGACTTTCCATCAGCTCTTATTATTTGATAATAGCTTTTTCTTCATTCTTTATGAATCTTCCAGCCAACAATACTTAGAGATTTAACAGCCAAAGGTATAACATCAATTGCTACTTATTGTTCATCTAAAATGATTTCTATTCTTTGTTTTAGCTCTGCTGTTTCTTTGTCATCATCCACCTTTTGCTTCTTTATACTCTATTGTACCAGCTCTGTTGCTGCTCTCTTTTCTTTGCCTTCCACCAACTCTATTCTAAAGTCTCAAATGTATTTACCCTTTTGAATGCTCTGTCAAACATCTCTTGGATAGAATCAAACTCTTTCAACTTCAAATCATTGAGCTTGTATCCTTCCATGTTCTTTAGGTAAGTAAACATTATCTTTCTCTGTTGAGCTTTTGTTGGTGGTTTGTTTCTTTTCTCTTCTACTCTTTTAGCTGTAAAATTCTTTCTTCTTCTCTCTAAGAGTTGTTGAAATAATGTAGCCTTTTCTTCAATAGACAACACTTCTTGTTCTTGTGCTTGCATTCTTTCAGCCAATTGATGATCAGCATCAATCTTTGCCTGTATATCATCCCATGTTTCAATCAAGGCAATATTGGCTTCTTCTTCTTTTTTAGCTTTTTCTCTTGCAAGTCTTTCTTCTTCATCAAATTCATCTTGTAAATTTAAAGCAGTTTCTTCATCAAAACTGATTTGATCTTTCTTCTTCACAGCTTCATAGAGGGGATTCTTTTTTCATTATTCCTTTACCCGTGGTCTATGATGGTGTGAAGAAATTGTTGTTGGTTGTTATTGATTAACTGGTCTTGAAAAACAATCCCTTCACAGTGGTTTTGAAGTTTTTATATGCTTCAAGTGCTGTGCCAAAAGCAATTTCTTCAGTAGTTATTGTAACAGTTGTTGCAGCAGTACTAACTTAAGCAGCATCAACTACTTCTTCAACAATATTTTTATTTTGCCCTGCAACAAACACCTCCTCACCATTTAAAGCATTGGCATTAAACATCTCTTTGTTAGCATCATCTTGAACACTAACTAGGATAATTTCTTCATCCGCATCAATAGCATCAATCCTCTCCTGTTTGGATGCATCCTCACCTAAATTTTCTTCATCTCCAAAGGATTCTACCCTAGCTGTCAAACCAACTTTGTATACTCTCTTCAGCTTATGAGTTCTTGACCTATTTTTCTTTTCATGCTTCTTGACCCTCTTTTTCAAATTAGCAATCTTATTATGTTGAGTGGTCTTTGTCTTCTCCAAATCAAGAATCATGTTTTGTAAATTGATACATAGTTCCATCAATTCATTAAGTTTAAGTTTATCCTTATCACTTTGAAGTGTGTTACCTCTTGCAAGCAGTAAATCATTGTAACGTTTAGATACATTCTTAAACCTAGTTTGAGCAATTGTATCCTTTATGGTTTCTTGGCACCTAGGACCACCACCTAAATTAGTTCCTTGGGAACTAGATTCATTAGGTGTTGCCTTGGATTGGGTCTTAATTATGTTACCACTGTCATGTTCTGCTTCTAAGCTAGAAGTAGTAGTGGCAGCCTTCACCAAACTGTCACCCAACTCCTTATGGACAGCCTTATCTGCAACATTTTCACTAGGATCACTAAGCTGAGGTACATGAGTGTCCTTTCTTTTAGGCTTCTTAGGTTTTTGTATCTTTTGATGTTGAGTTGATGATTGAATAATGGTGGGTGGGTGATGGGGATCAGTTGGATTTGCTGAACCTTCACCCAATTCTGATTGGTTTTGTACCACCATTGTTGGAAATAAAGGTGTTACTCTACCAGAAAAATCTTTGCCTACCATTCTCATATTTCCAAATATCTTTTTAGTGTGAGAGAGTGCAATATAAATTCTTTTATGATTTGGCAGCCCATCAAGTTGTTGATCCAAAAACACTTGTACAAACCTTGGATACATTAAAAATTTGCCAGACAAATTATCAAAGTTTATAATCATACTTTCAAAAATGTATTTTGAAAAGTTAAACTTCTGATTTGTAGCCAAACAGATAATTGCAGATGCCATAGTACTACTAAACTCATTCCATGCAGTAGTCTTTGAACTTAGACATTGTAGAATAGTATGAATTAGAAATTTCCTTTGTGGGGAAAAGAATGACTTATAGAAAGTTAGCTTTTGTGAAATTTTCTCATACCCCATCAGTGTAAGTTGTTCATAGATGGTAGAATTTGGTAAACAATCAACACCTTCTGCATCTTCTAGTTGAATATCTCTTTTAACAGTTGATTCAGTGATGATTATCTTCTTGCCATCTACTAGGGCATGCAACTATACTTCTCCATTGATAGTTTTGGCCTTGACAGTAGACCAGAACTGTTCGATACCAAAAATATATATTGTGGGATTAACGGTTAGTGCATACTTTATAGGGTGTGCATTCAAAAAATCCACAATTTGTTCAAACCCATCACTCTCTTCGGGTTTAAACAAAAATTCGACCATGTTACGAGTATCTGCAAACTTTAGATTCGCCGTTTGTGTTGGGTTTTAATAATGGATGATAAAATTGAGTTAGGGTTTGTAGTTAAAGAGTATTTAAAAGAGTAAAGTTGATTAAAGGATCGATTGAAACCCTTAATCAAAGTATTTATGAAAATACCCTCAACAGCATTAACTTTCACCCATCAGTAGTAACCCAACAGTAGTAAGTTATGCCTAGCAGCATTAACTTTGAGTCACCAGCATTAACTCCAATTCTATTCTAAAACAGCTTTGTCCTCATCAATTACACTTTTCTTTGCTTTGTAGCTAATTGTTGTTCCAAAAACCAAGAAAACAACAAGCCATAGCAATTTTCACTTTTTTCACAGTATTAATATACTTAACAGTATTTATGATAACTAACAGTAGTACTCAGCAGTATTAAGTATAAACCAAAGTTACTAATTATACTCTAACTGCAGAAATTTTTAATACATGAATTAACGTACTAGTTCATACAAAACTTTACAAAAACATACAAAGATAAAAGACTTTAAAAATTCATCATTCCAATACTAACAATCAAATATTAAAATCTACTTGCATCAAAATCTTTTGTAAGCAAATCTACAACATTCTTGTCAGAATGGATTTTGACCAATTGAATCAATTTCTTTTGTATTGAATCTCTAATAAATTGATGTCTAATTCTCTATTTGCTTTGTTTTTTCAATGAAAATAGATTTTTTAATTATGAAAATAGTTCAGTATTTGTTAATAAAGATCAATTGGTATGCATAAAATTTGTATACCCATAATCTAAGTTGTTGATTCTGAACTTAAAGCAATATCCACAACAATTGAGCAGCACTTACTCAGTTCTGTTGTGAAATTTGCTAACCAATGTTTGTTTCTTGCACTGCCTATGATATTATCTACATCCAAGAATTTGATAAAACTCCTGTTGTAGACTTCTATCCAAGCTTGCTCCAGCCATAATCACTAAAGGGTATGCTACAATCAAAAGGAGAATCTTTTGGATACCAAAGGCCTAATTTCGGTTGACTTTTAAGTACCTAAAAAATCCTTTTCACAGCATGAAGATGTGAACTTTTGGATTGATTGGTATCATAGCGCACATGCACACATCTTGCAACATGATGTCAGGTCTTGAAGATGTAAGATACATTAATGAACCAAACATTGACCTATACATATGAATATCCACTTCTTCACCATCTTCATCCTTGAGCAGAGGCTTTTGAGTCTCCATTGATGTGCTTGCAGTCTTGACTTCTGTAAACCTAAATTTCTTAAAATTTTATCAACATATTTATCTTGACTAATAAATATAACATCTGGTTCTAACAATATAGAATATATAAAATACTAGGCAAATCCAAACTCTTCACCCTTGACCAAGGTAAAAAGTCAAGACCTACCTAGAAATAAAATATATAAGAGAATCAATGATAAAAAGATTCCGGAAGTATGATTCCCGGGTCGTATGTCCCAACGAGGCTGCAATTGAAAGTTGATCTTGGTTTGATTGAGATTGAGTGAGAATGATTTTGATTGATTATAAGTCCTAACAACTACGGGAAGCAAAATTAGGTATAAGGAAACCCTAAATTACAACCTAAAACGGGCATGGAAAATGAGGGGAAAAACCTAAATTATGCAAAATTTTAACCCTATCAGCAGAAACGATGCACTATCAGCAGAAACGACAATACTACCAGCAGAAACGAGGCTCCAAAACGGCTGATTTTAAAAAATCGTTTTTAGCCAAAACTCAAAACACGAAAGTTGTCCGGGACATGTTTTTAAGCAACTTTAATAAAGGCACCTTATAAAAATACAAGACTCAATAAGCCAAACCAAATAAGCTGCTGATTGCAGAAAGTTAAGGTTTGGACTTACTTTTAGTAAATAAGCTGTAAAAAGCTCAAAATTAAACCAAAATGAAAAAGGAAAGATGTTTTGGAAAGCTTATATGTTGCTTAATCTGATTCCAAAAAGCCTTTTCAACCAAAAACAACTTAACTCAACTCAATTTGCATCAAAATATAGTAAACTCTAACTTTTTCTAAAATAAGCCAAAATGAAAATAAGCTAAAATCCTAAATAAGCCAAACTGAAAAGTGTGCTTTTGGAAATAAGCTCACTAATGAGTCCTTATTAAGCCCACCTATTCACTTTTTTAAATAAGCCATTTGAATAAGCACAATAAGCACAAATTTCAAAAACTACTATTTTTTGATTTTACTGAAAATAAGCACTTTTGAGCTTAAAATGAGCAAGCAATTGGATTCTTATGATGATATAAGCTAAAAACAGATTGAGATTTAAGCTCAATGAACAATAATTAAGACTCAAAAGATATTTTGAAACACTAAATAAGCCAGAATGAGCTTATGAAAAAGCTAATTATCCCTTTTTTTAACTCTCATGCAGATTTAACTTAAACTTTAAAACATATTTGCACATTACAACAACACTTACCCAATGCATATAATAACACTTAAAATTAATATGCAAAAAAATAAGTTAATATCTACTTTAAGCTAAACTCAAAAATAGCAACTTCTACTTTAGCAAAATTCTACAGGTTCACAAATAAGTAATTTAAACTTGGAAATTGAAATTCAACAAATAAAACTTGATGAAAACAGCTTTTAAGACCTAATTATAGCTAATGAAAAGTTATCAGATGACCATAATCCCATTTCAAGAGCCAAATGACCTTTTTAGCCCTTGACCCAACACCCCTTTAAGATATGTATCCATTTTTAAACTAATTTTAAGAGATTTTCAGGCCTGAAGCTTTTAAAGACAACTGATTATATGAACATTTTAAGCACCAATGAACCATTTTCAACAGAAATTAAGCACTTAGATAAGCTGAATAAGCAAATGGGCAATTTTAGCTTATACATGTACAATTTAAAGAACAAGTTATAAAATGATACAAAAGCTTAAACCAATGAAAATTAAGGCATATATTAAACACTATTAGCAAGATTAAGACAGAATAAACCATAATAAGCTATGGCTACAAGTAACCTTAAAGAAAAGTGCATGAATTAAATTAAGAGACTTACAATGAACCCTATAGTTAAACCAAGAGGGAACCCAAAAGGGCAGCTTATGAGCTCCCTAGCTTATTAAAAGCATAGGGTTATGAGTCAATTTGGTTATTTCCATTACAACCAACTTCCAAATACTGCTTTCACAACTTCACATGCATATGGTTATTCTTGGTTATTAAAAATTGGTTTGACTGAATTTAAACTTAGTTTACCTTATTTAGCTCAAATTAAAGAGCTTAGAGACTCTTCAGAGCTTATGAGTGCTTTAAAACAAAACTTAAGGTAATGTATCTTGGAACACCGGAATGCAAAACAACTGATATTTCATTATACTTGGATACTTTTACAATATTGCAGAAAGGAAAAGTGGTTTTTTTTTTTATTAAAAACTAAAAAGTTCACACTGCCTTACACTGGCTCACTAGCCCTTTTTACTATCATAAAAAGGTATAAAAACAGATCGAAGTCCGTCTGTTGGAATTCATTGACTTTTCTTTTTTTTGTGCTTGACTGTGTCTTGTTTGCTGAGTATTAAGCTTCCTTGTGCTAGTTT
The DNA here is from genome assembly GCA_026074375.1 of Tanacetum coccineum. Lineage (NCBI taxonomy): Eukaryota > Viridiplantae > Streptophyta > Magnoliopsida > Asterales > Asteraceae > Tanacetum > Tanacetum coccineum. Next base: position 52,053 of record BQNB010020201.1, on the reverse strand, counting down.
TGTGAGTATAAACTCACATTAATTATCTAGCCCTTAATTCCTTGTATTCTCTCTCACCCTTGGATCGAAAATGCCCTTGGATTGCCACTTGGCATTGTTGGCCATTTGGGGTGAGTGGGAAGGTTTCAAGTGGTTGATGGAGTGTTGCAGGGTAGAAGTAAGGAGCAAAAAAGGGTGCTGGCTGGTTTTGGTATTGGCGGGAAGAGTGGGAAAAGGTTTATACATGTTGGGTTGTGCAGAGGTGGTGAGATGATTTAGGGTTGTTTGGTTTGTGTACAAGAAAAGCCCCTCAACATTCTTTCTTCTTTTTCATCTCTTTTTCCCCTTTCTTCTTTTGATAAATGAGTTTCCCAAATTGGGCTAATCAGCCCCTGTGGTTATATTTAAAAGGATAAAGGGTACATTATTGTTTTGGAGTTTTGGCCCTTTAGGGCTTTTATCTTTAATGATTTTGCAAATTCAGCCCCTGTCTTTGTTTCCTTATAATATAACTTAGGGGTTTGCATTTTTGACCCTCAAGTCTATTTTCTTTGCTTTTTCTTCTCGGAGTTGGAATTGACTTTGATTGGGCTTCGTCTTACCTTACATTTCCAATCCCGTGTCTGGTTTTGTTGCTTTTTTGCTGGTTTCTTTCGTCTATTTTATGAGATATCCGTTCTGCACAACACATTAGCAAAACAAGCATATATTTGCATTTTGAGACTGTTTTTTGGTTATTTTTAGCTTCGCTTTTTTTTCTTTGTTTTTGAAGGTAAAAAGGTATGTTATTAAGCACATGCCAACATCCTTCTTTTTCTACTTCACTTGTATCCCAAAAAGAATGTAAGTTCTTCCCATAGACTCATCTGAAATTTCTCATGCATTCAACTTCTCAATGTCAAGGCATAACACTTCTTTGTTGAACAAGATGATATATCCACGCCCCCCCCCCCCCCCCCCCCTACCCCCCCCCCTTCCCCATTAAACTTGGACAGCAGAATATCTACCTTTGTACCTTTTGATGAATGATTGTCTTTGTCAATTTTCCCTCTTTGGAAACCCCCCCCACACCCAATTGTCTAACAGATATGCTGACAAAGGTTTCATACCAAGCTCTAGGGGCTTGTTGTAGGTCCTACAATGCTTTTTCAAATTGTATACTCTTCAGGAAAGTCAGATCTTCAATATCTCTGGTGGTCAAACCTTACATAACCTCTTTTCAATCTTCCATAGAGAAAAGTACTTTTTACAACTCCATTTGATTACAACCTACTAAATCTTTAAATGAAGCATAAGCAAAAAATAGCCTAATTGCTTCATCTTTACAACAGGGGCAAAGACTTTATCTTAGTCAATCCCTTCTTCTTGTGTGTACCCTTGAGCAACTAATCTTGCTTTATTTCTTATCACAATTCCCCTTTCATCCTTTTTATTCCTGAAAACCCACTTAGTGCCTATAGCCCTTTTTCTATTTGGTAAATCCACTAAAGTCCAAACTTCTTGTAACTTGAATTATAAAAGCTCTTCCTGCATAGCCTATATCCATCTTAGATCTTTCAATGCATGAATTACCTTTTTGGGTTCTTCCTGTGATAAAAAGCAAGCAAACAAGCAGTTTTGAAGGTCTTTATGGTTTGTTCTTTATTGAATAGTATTAACAAACCCATGTTCCTTCAAATTCTTTGACATCCTTCTTGTTTGTGTTGCTGATTGCAAATCTGTAGTCACTTGATCAAGAGGATGATCTTTATGAATTATTATTGTTGGATTAGGACTAACTTGGATGGTTGTATCCAAATTGTTCATGTCAGCCTCTGCACCATCATCTTTATCATTACTTGAGAAGTCAAATATGCTATAATATTCCAAAGCAGGCATATTTGAATTAAATGGAAGTTCAATGCTTGTTTTTCTACCAACAACATTAACCTCATTTGTGTCAGCAGCATTAACAGTGTTAGTGTTGTTAACATTATCTTCCTTCTCTTGATCATTACATTTACTATCTTTTCTTGGATCTTTATCAACCTTCTTTCAATCATCACTTAAAGGTTTGGATCCATCATCATGAGAACTCTTCGGATCTTGAGAATATGGTGGATCAGCAGTCTATAATGGTAGCAACATGTAATCTTTGACATGTTCTGTCTCCCTTCTAGCTTGACCTGCATTATCACTTGCTTTTCTTGTGATTTTCCCTCCTTTGGGGTTCCCTCCAAAAGCAACATATCCTCTATCTATCTCTTCATAGTTTGTAAGATAGGACATGTTCCCTGTCATGTGCCTTGAGCATCCACTATCAATCACTCCTTGATTCTGTAAATCCATTTGCGGATTGCCCTGCACATTAGATATAAAAATCAGTTTCTTTTGGGGACCCAAGCCATCACTGGCTTGGATCTTCCTTGTGCATCAACATAATCAAACTTTTTTAGGGTGATTGATGCACTGTTGTGTTTAGAAATATGGTCTAAAACTTTATGCTTTGGTTTCCAAACCCAACAAGCTGAGACCTTAACAACATTATAATTATTTTCCTTAACAGCATTAACTACTGCTTTTGGCCTAGCAGTATTAAATTTTTTACCCTTAACAGTATTAATCCTTTGATTAATATTATTGTTTTTAAATGATGTGTTCTTATGAATGGACCTCTTAACAGTTGAATATGCTGTTTTAAAAAGATATGACATTAGTCTAGCAACATTCACTGTTGTTTTTGAGTGAGCAGTATTAACTTGTCTAGCAGTATTAACTGATACTAAACCAGACTTCATTAGTACTGCTCTTGGAACTAAGGTTTTTTGACAAGGGTGAGTCTTTTAGCAATGTTTAGATGATTCACCCCTTTGAGCCACTTTCTTCCAAATAGGTTTTACCTTCCTTTGTTTGATGGTAAATTAGCAATCAACCCTGTAAATGATCCCCAAGCTTCCACACACAATAACAAGCCTTTGGTATACATATCCAAAGTGCTCCTAGTTTTTGATACCTCATATTGTTCCAATTTCTTTGATTGCCTCTTGGACTGTGGAGTGTTTTGCATGTTGATCACTTGTTGACAGTTTCCTAGCAATTTTTTCTTATTGTTTAGATATGACAAACTCTTTCTTAACAATATTAGGCCTAACTGTTTTCTTTTCAATTTTAGGCTGAGACACATCCTCTTCCTCATCATCTAACACCCATTCTTCAATAATTGAGGAATCATCATTCTTCCTAACTACCTTATGCTCTTCTTCACTAGATTTAGCTTTTTAGTTCTTAACTACAGGCTCATTAACAAACTCATCTAAACCAATAAAAGACAAGTTAGGTGTTGGAGGCATGAAATTTCCTGTGTAGGGAGGTGGAACTGCATTATAAATTTCATAGCCTAAACCTTTCTTGCAACTGTCAACTATCTGACACTCTATGAGCTTGTTTAAACTTTTAGATGCATGTTTAAATTTATCTACATTAAGTTGAATGGTATCTTTTTCTTTTTGAACTGTTTTAAGCTTCTTCCTAAGCTCTCTAATAGTTATTTCTCCTATATGATTTTCAAATTTCAAGCCCTTAATATCTTGTAAATAAATAGACTCATTTGCTTTATAAACTTCAAGTTTTTCTTCCACAGACTCTAAACCTGTCTTATAAGCTAGAAGCATTAACTCAAATTTCTTTAAATCTTTTAATAGTTAATCATTTTAAGATTTAAGAAGTTTAAAAATTTCCAAACAAGATTTTGAACAAATAGAATCATTGGATACCTTTGAGTCAGGACTTGAAGATGAGAAAGCCATGAGTGCATAATTAGGCCCTTCCTCTGCCTGATCACTCCAGCCATATCCACCAAGACCATCACATGACACAAAAGCTGTGGAAGTAGGTGTTTCCACAGGCACACTCCTTCTTGAGCTTTCCTTGTTCTTGTCGTCTTGATTTCTTAGAGCTCTACACTTCCTAGCAAAATGTCCCCTCTTGTGGCAGTTGTAGCACTCCACTTTAAACTTATCAAAACCAATAATCTCATTTCCATTTACAGTAAGCTTCTTTCCTGTATTCTTTAAAAACCTTCTTGCCCTCATAGTCAACATGGTCATTTTCTATCTCAAAACCATCTCTTTCATATCATCTGAATGGATTTGTTGCAAGTCCTCATGTACAAGTTGAGGACTATTTGGTTGACTAGAAAAGAATGCACAAATAACAACATCACTCAAGTTATCAATATTTGTAAAGTTAGCAGCATTAACTTGAGTGCTAGTAGTAGAAACTCTATGAGCAGTATTAACTGCTTCATTAGTACTGCTAGTATTGTTATTTGAAAAGGAAAGTTGCCTATAAGCTAGAACTTCCCCAAGAGTTGAGCAAAGTTCATCATACCTTCCATGTGTATAATCTGAAGAAATGTTATGCTGACAAACCTTTAGTCATGCCGTTAGAAGGAATTCATGTTGACAATAAGCTCCAGTTTGTGGAAGAACCCGTTGAAATCATGGAACGGGAAATCAAATGATTGAAGCGAAGCCGGATAGTATTGGTTAAGGTTCGCTGGAACTCTAGGAGAGGTCCTGAGTTCACCTGGGAATGTGAAGATTCGTTCAAACAGAAATACCCACAGCTTTTCACAAACCGGGCTTCGTCATCCACTACAAGGTCTTAAGCTTTGAGGACAAAGCTCTTTTAACGGGTGGAGATTGTAACATTTCTCAATTTCAGGTCATTTTACGACTCCTATTATTCGTCACTATTTATTTTGGTCCGATACGCGTTTACTTTTAAATTTACTTTTAAGCTAAATCGCGTAGACTAGAAATAATCATCTAATGTAAACGGTCATCAAATAAATTAAGGTTTACATCAACTAAGTGTTATATAATTATTAAGAAGATAATTATTAACTTTGCGTATTTTATTTTTATTGGTCACGTAAAAGGCTTACGTTTCGCAATAAAATACATTTGGACACACCCCGGAAATACCTAGACTTACCTAGACTCAAACCAATACCCACTTTTAAAACCTTAACACAAAAATTAAATAAATTTTGTGTACATAACCCACTAGGGCCGGATATACACACTAAACAACTAGAAAATATCCTAATGATTCCCTAAGTACTAGTACAAACCTCCTTTAATTAATGTTAGTCCTTAATGTTCCTAGTAAACCCATTACACAATGGTTAATAACCATTTGGTCTCTCCTTTGCTCCTTATGCCGCGGCTAGCATCCAATCAACACACAAATCCATAAGATTTCCATAATCTAGCTAAATCTTGTACAAATATTGAGTAATTAAGGGTTTGTACCTAGTTGTGTTAGCAAAACCATTAGAGACTAACTAAAACCACTAAACCACCTAGTTAAGGGCCGGTTTGGTTTGTTTGTGTGACTAGAAACATGTAACTAAGTGTTTGCCTATAAATACACACTCATATTCACCATATTACACTCTTACAACTCACACATACACTAAACACTCTCTATCTTTGCCTCTCTCCTTATTCGGGTCACAAACGCACGCAAACACATCCATTACCTCATTCGAACCAACAAGACACGACAAAGGTTTATATAACGAGGCCACAAGGTTTACACGAGCTAAGGATTGGGTGTACACTAAGCTTTGGAGCTTAGTTTATTATTTGGTCGCGTAAGTCATACGTGGGTTGTCTCGTTTCGCACACACACTCGAAAACAAAGCCTTAGGACCCTTTGTAAGTCCCATTCGAACTCATAACAATTGTATATTATACGTGTTTTTCCTTCATTTCTAGTTTATATGTCACGTATGTATATATATGATGTACTAGAGTGAGTTCACGCATGTTAAATGAGAAACATGCGAGTTATACGCAATACTATTACGTATAACGACTTGTGTGGTGTAAAGGTGCAAGGAAACACGTACCATGTGGGATTATTAACAAGGGAGACTTTAAAACTTTCGTTTATATAAAACTTGGACATTCGACGTAAACAAAAGCCCTTATACGCGAGCAACTTATAAACCACACGTGAACTCTTAAGGAAAACAAGATGGTGTGGCTTGGGGAAGTATACACGACACATCTAAACATGTGCATGTAAAACGCGACGTATACATGAGATGAACAAATGACCTATAAACACTAGAGCACTTTTTGAACCTTATATAAGTCGCTAGAGGAACAATGGGCCACTTGTATTCACGTGTAAACCAAACGTGCCCACGTTCGGGCCCAACCGGCCCAACAGGCCCAACTACGGAGACCATGGCTTATTAATAAGCTCATTCGAGCTTATTGATTGAACTAGGAAAACTTAGTGAACTTATATATAACAAAGCATGCATAAGTTAAACTCTAATTGGGCCCTTCTAGCCCAGTAGCCATGTACGAGGCCAAATAGGTCCAATAAGCCCACACGATGAGCCACAACTCATTTATAAGCTCTATAAGCTCATTAAGAATCCTATAAACTTATTCATACTAGTATGGACCCTTAGGATGATTCAAAAACCAAACCGGATCATCATTCGGCTTGTTAGCCCATGATCGTAAACCAATAAAGCCCATAAGCCACAAATAAGCTTCGATAAGTTATTTGTGGGCTTAACCAGCTTATGAGGCTTATAATAACCTTAGACAAGTTAATGGACCTAAATGGATTGAGCCCAAACATGTGTAACCCTTATCAGGCTCGCAATAGGGTCAAAAGCCCATTACCGGGGCCTATTTTCTTATTGGATAAGCCACGAAGTTAAGCCAGATTAGTCAGACCCAACTAAGCTCAATGAGTCTAAAAAATAAGTTATATAACCTAAGAAACCCTTTTTACAAACTTTCGGGTTGAGTTATTAGGCTAACGAGCCCAATAAGCTCGAATAAGCTCAAATAAGCTCTTATTTATAAGAAGTCTCAGTTTCTATGGCTTATTTGAAAGTAATAAAACCAATTGTCACTTGTTAGAACTTAATCGGGCTTAAAATGTAATTTTTACAAGTTATGGGGATAAATGTGTAAAACTTTGAAACTCTTTAGGGGGGGTTACAATTCTGTCAACTCATTGTTTTTGTAAGTTAAGGGACTGTTTTGTCATTTCTGAAACTTTAGGGACTATTTGGACATATAAGGACCAAAAAGGGAAATTTGGTAAAGTTAAAGGACCAAATGTGTACAAGTGGAAACTTAAGGGTTTAAAATATAAAATAGTAAAAATTTTATAAACCTAGGGGCTGTTTTGTAATTATGGAAAACCTAAGGGTTATTTTATAAAGTGAATTTAATAAACACTTGACATTTCGGACGAATGACATCCGGATAGTATACCGGTTAACCTACAACTTAATAAATAGGAATATTTATTAGTAACGTCTATACGATACAAAATCATGTAAAATCGTATACCTTCCCAAAACCCATCAAGTGAATACAAATTCAATAAACATTTACACCACTACACAAGTGATAATAGTATATATAAACTAGCAATTTATTATAGTTTATACATTGAGTCTTTAGCCTAAACTGTAGACTAAGACTGGCCGTATTTACTTAGGTATTTAACGGTGTGATTCATTTGCTTACTTGTATATATTTATCATTTTCAGAGGATCATTTACTAAGGTGAGTTCATAGCCCCTTGTTTTATAATTATTTAAATGATTTACATCTTTAGGGTGAGAACATGCTTTGCTTTACAAACTGGAAGTAAATTGTACATTTTTATACTTTGATTACGAGTTTTCCTAAGTAGCGATAACCCACTGAGCCCTATTATCATGAACTGTCAATTGCTAGATTGCGAGCGCGGGAAAAAAATTTTTGTTATAAATAGATCTATTTGGGATTGACGTCCCCGTTTGGGTGAGTAGCGCTCATTGTGTCGGTCTGCCGGACAACAAACATTATTCCACATGTCGAATTAGGATGTTGCGGGTTAGAACAATCATTCAGGGGCTTGTATAGGCAATTTTCTGCATACATATTCGTACGCAGCTTCAGTGTCATGAGCTTTGGGAAACAGTAATACTTTTATGATGTTTGCATCTGTTGATTAATCATTCAACATGGAAATCTTGCGGTTTCCTAAAAAATTTTTTCTTTTGATTTACATAAACCTATGAATTCACCAACTTTATGTTGACGTTTTAAGCATGGTTTTCTCAGGTCAATAAGGCACGAGGTGCCACGATACATTGGAGACTACTCTTTGGAAGAGTCATGTACTATAGAATGTGGCATGTATTACATTATGCGGGTTATTTTGTTATAAACCGAAATCCTTACTTTTGTTGTCAAAAAATTTGAAGCCATGAGCTTATGTATGAAACAAGTATTTTGTTAAATCTAATGTATCTTTTTAAACAACACGTATAGTGGTCGTCTCATATTTTGTGCTATTAATCTATGAAGTAACTCCCTCGGATATTCAACATTTCCCAAGATTTGGGGGTGTTACACAAATGGCTTATTAAACCCGATTATAGCAAACATGCATGAAAGAAAACCCCAATGGGCCTATCAGGCCCAATAGCCACGTACGAAACCAAAACAAGCTCAATAAGCCAACTCGGTGGGCCCCCAACTTATTTATAAGCTCCACGAGCTTAGTTAAGAGACCTACGTGCTTATTGGCTCACATGGACCCTAAGGTATATCTAAAAACGAAATGGATCCTTAAATGGACTTGTTAGCCCATTACCGTGAACCATGAAATCCCATATGCCACGAATAAGCTTAGACAACTTATTTGTGAGCTTAAGCAGATATGAGTCTTTATTATATCATAAGCAAGTCTATGCGACCTTAATGACTCAAACCCAAACTTTAGAAACACTAAATGGACGTAATAGGACAAAAAAGGCACATACCGGGCGCTTGTTTGTTTATTGGATAAGCTAACGAAGTTATGTCAGATTTATTCAAACCCATAACAAGTTATAGGTCTAGAAATAAGTTGTATAATGTATGAAACCCTTTTTACAAACTTTCGGGTTGAGTTATTGGGCTAACGAGCCCAATAAGCTCGAATAAGCTCAAATAAGCTCACCCAGCTTATTTTTAGCTTATCAGTTTTTAATAAGCTTAAGGAGGGCTTATGTACTTTTGAAATTTCATTTGGACCTTTAAATAGCTTATTAGACCTTAACGGGCCCAATAAGGCTCATTAAGCTCAATAAGCAAAAATAAGCTTATCCTAGCTTATTTATAAAATTTTCAGCTTCTGTGACTATTTGGAAGTAATAAAATCAGAATTGTTCTTGTTTGAATTTATCGAGCTTAAATGTGATTTTTACAAGTTAAGGGACTAAAAGTGTAAACTTTGAAACTTGAGGGTTCAAATCTGTCATTACTATTTTTTTGTGAATTGATGGGACTAGTTTGTCACTTATGAAACTTTTTGGAACTATTGAAGCATATATGGACCTAAGTGTAAATTTTGTAATGTTGAAGGGCCAAAAGTGTACAGTGGAAAACTAAGGTTTAAAATGTAAAAATAGTTTATATTCATAAACCTATGGGTGTTTTGAATTATGGAATCCTAAGGGTTTTTTAATCAAAAGTGTTTTTTTAAGCATTAGCGTCACGGACGATTTACATTCCGGTATTTTACAAGTTGACAGACGACTTAATATATCAGGAATTTTATTAAAACGTTTTATACGTATACTATAACCTGTGGAATCGTATACCTTCCCAGAGCCAACAAGTAAAGACAAATACAATAAACATGTGCACCACCACACAAGTGATAACAGTATATATAAACTAGCAATTTATTGTAGTTTATGCATTAAGTCGTTAGCCTAAACTTGTAGACTAAGACTGGCCGTATTTACTTAGGTATTTGACGGTGTGATTCATTTGCTATACTTGGATATATTATCATTTTCAGAGGACTATTTACTAAGGTGAGTTTATAGCCCCATGTTTTACAATTATTTAAATGATTTACATCTTTGGGGTGAGAACATGCTTTGTTTTACAAATTGGACGCAAGTGTACATTTTATACAATGATTACGTGTTTGCCTAAGTAGCGATAACCCACTGAGCCCTTTATCATGAACTGTCAATCACTAGATTGTGAGCGCGAATGTTATAAATAGATCTATTTGGGATTGACATCCCCGTTTGGGTGAGTAGCGCTCACTGTGCCGGGTTGCCGGACAACAAACGTATACCATGTCGGATTGGGATGTTGCGGGTTAAAACATCATTCACGGGCATTTATTGGCAATTTATTGCATTCATACATGTCGAGCTTCAGTGTCATGAGCTTAGGAAAACGTAATTACTTTTTATGATGTTTGCATCTGTTGCTTAATCATACACTTGGAAATCTTGCGGTCCTACAATTGATTTACATAAACTTATGAATTCACCAACTTTATGTTGACGTTTTAAGCATGTTTTTCAGGTCAATAAGGCACGAGGTGCGATGATACATTGGAGGTCAATAATTGAAGAGTCAACATTTAAGATTTGGGGTCTTAATACATTTTGGGGACAATTGTTATAAATCGAAATCTTTATTTATATTGTTGAACAATTTGAAGCCATGAGCTTATGTATCAAACAAGTATTTTGTTAATCTAATGTATCTTTTTCAAACAACACATTTAGCGGTCGTTCTTAGATCTTGTGCTATTGAACTATGAAGTAACGCCCTCGGATATTCAACATTCCGCTGCTACCCAGATTTAGGGGTGTTACATCAACAGCTTCCATCAACTTCTTAACATCCTTTATAGAGTTAAACTTTAACTAATGTTCATTCGGAATGCCCATCATTAAAGTACTTCTAGCTTTCACCTCTAATCTTCTCTAAGCCTTTTTTCAGCAGTTATAATAGGCATCACTGTCATAACACCTTCTAAAGTTGTTGTTTTTTGGCAAGGTTGCACCATTCTCTATGACTTCCCACAGTGCATAGTCTATCATCTGGATATATTATTCAATCCTCATCCTTCATATCTCAAACTCACCAGGTTTGAGCATGGGAACTTTGGATGCTGCTACTATGTGTGCAGAATCTTGATCTATATCTTTTAGCAAAAGATCTTGTGTATAAAAACAGGTTCTTTTTATTCAAAGCTTTTCAACAAGCTTTGATACCACTTGTTGATCCCACTTTAATAGATTGAATTCCTTATGCTTGTTTAAGGTTTAGTTATATTAGATAAATCTAACACAACTGTAGTAAAAGCTTTGTTTGAATGTATTAAAGATTATGCGGAATCTAATCTTTAATATTAAAAAGAATTATCAATGAAACAGTAATTTAATGAACATACAATTCAACAAATAAGCTCCAATATTATTAATGATAACAATACAAATACTCTCAAAGTATTAGGGTTACAAATACATTGAAGCTATGAATTATACGTCTAAGATTGATTTGGTTTTTGTACTGGTATATCAATCTCTATGCTCTAGGACCTCCTTTTATAGACCAATGAGTCCTACTCAACTTTCCTAAGTATATAAAATCTTTTCTATAAATAACTAATACATATCAAGTAAGCAGTACTAACAAACAGTACTAACTTACACTAGCAGTACTAACTTAATACTAGCAGTACTAACTACTTAGAATATTTTTTTGAGCAGTAGTAACTCTTCAGCAGCATTAACTTCAAGCAGTCTTTGTACTAGCAGTAGTAGCTTTCACTAGCAGCATTAACTTTTGTACCAGCAGTAGTAACTACTTAGTATATTTTCTTTAAAGTTCATGAGCAGCACTAACTTCATCAGAGCAGTATTAACATGAACTTGAGCAGCAGTAATTCTAACAGCATCAAGAAGACTTTTAATATGTACTTGGGCCTCCTTTTTATTGTGGGAAGAAAGAAAAGAGATTTGTTTCAAGCTATTCTAGATAAGGTGCGGAAGAAAATTTCTGGTTGGAAAGAAAGAAATTTGTCGATAAGGGGCAAATAGATTTTATTAAAATCCGTGGCCCAAGCAATGCCAATGCCAATGTATGTCATGAATCTCTGTCTCTTACCAAACGGACTAACTGATGAGATCCATCAAGCTTTTAATTTATTTTAGTAGGGACATGGAAACAAGGAAAACCCTATACGATGGGCATCTTGGGAGTCTGTGTATCTCTAAATATCGTGGCTGCATGGGCTTTCGTCATATGAATGGTTTTAACAAGGCTCTCCTCGCAAAGCAAGGTTGGAAACTAATCACAATGGAAGAGTCACTTCCTGCAAGAATTCTTAAAATAAAGAGTTGTTTCTTAGATGCAAGGATTGGCTATAAACCGGGTTTTATTTGGCACAACTTATGTTCGGCATGAGACATCATTCGTAAAGGGCAAAAATGAAATGTTGGCAATGGTAAGCAAGTAAGAATATGGGAAGACTATTGGCTTGACAGTTACAACACATTGTTCAACCACACTCAAAATTTGCATGTTATTAAAGATCTTTTGGATCCCGCTACAGAAGGGTGGAGTCATAGACTATTGTCACATCAATCTTGCTGTTTGTGATTCTCGTTACTAGGATACTTCTCCGAATGGTATATTCACTTGCAAATCTGTGTATTGGATTACATGTCGTAACATAGTATCTCTTAAGGAACAATAATCACAACATGAAAAGAAATGTTTAAAGGGTATCTGGATCGCTAGCATTCCTAATATGAAGCGCTTGTATGAATCTCTTGCCCACAATAAGCAATCTTCTTGCAAGAGGTTTAACACATGGATCTTTTAGTGCATTTCCCGACTCCTACAAAAGACATTAAATATGCTTTATTCCTTTGTGATTGGGCACAAGATATATGGGCTAACATAGAGATGAATCATCTTACAAACCAGGCAGTAGATATATCGATTGAAGATGTGCTATGTGCCACTCACGAGCGACAAGAAGGTAAGTTTGAGTTAATGCTTATGGTAATGTGGTGAATATGGTGTCTAAGAAATTGAAAAGCTCACGGACAAGGAGATCTCGAGCAAAATAAAGTGATAGAATCTGTTTATGCAATGTTGCAAGATTTTTCCCGAGCGAATCGAGCTAAAGTAGCAATTATGCCCCCTCATAACACACCATCGCGAACATGGTCTACCCAATATACAATGAGATTAAAATTAATAATGATGCTGGTATATCATGAACAATGATGTAGCAGGCCTTGGTTTTGTTGTGAGATCCCATAGCGGGTGGGTATTGGTTGCGGGAAGCAAAAGGATCAACTTTGTGACGACAATTGCTAAATCTGAGGCAAAAACCATTCTTTAGGCTATACAAGTAGCTCTAGCTAAGGGCTTTGCAAGTGTTGCTTTGGAGACTGATTCAAGCATTCTTGTGGAGGCATTCAAACACGACCAAGTGTTAGGTTCCCATTAGAGCTCTATTTCTCCACATATGTCGGCTATGCCTCTTATTTGATTCATGTACCTGGTGTTTTGTGCGTCGCAAGAGGAATATAATTGCTCATGAACTAGATAGAAGAGTGTTAAATGGTTGTATAGATGATTTGTATGATGGATCTATGCCCCTTTCGGTTGAGCCATGAGTACAACATGATGTAACTTCTCTTATTAAAGAAATGAAAGTTATTATCAAACAAAAAAGAAAAAAAACAATAGCTCTACTAAATATATAAATAAAACCTAATTCTCCTATATATTATATAACGAGGTTTGCAACCTGCTCTTCGCCGAGCGCGATGGACTAACTTTGTAACGGATCGATAACCTCAAGGACTATTTTTGTAAATTGTTTATGATTTTTTACAGAAATAGTCCATGGGTTAACGTTCCCTTACAAAGTTAGTCATTAAGGACTAACTTTGTAACGGATCGATAACCCTAAAGACTATTTCCGTAGGGTGTGGTTTTATCATTTTATTACGTCTGGAAGCGTGTACTTTAAGAAACGTATGTGGAAATTCCAAAGACTACTGTTTAGTTTGTGTACTTTGGGAAACGTGTGCGGCCATTCCAAAGACTGTTGTTTACTATATAGATATAATAATAATGCATAATTTCTATTTTGCCTCTCTCACGTTCTTACTTTCTTTTAGTCTTCCGCAAACCGCATTGAAACCGTCGAGACTTGTCAAAATGTCATAACCTCTTAAGTTAAGTGCGTCTGCTAACAAACCCAAGCACCAAATCCTCAGATCTACACAACCACCGTTGTCGAATATGGACGCATGTAAACTGGATATGAGCCAAAGAGGATTTTCCAAACGTGGGTCTTCATGTTGATTTTATATACTTTTGTCACACTTTTATCCACTTACAAGTTGTTAAGACCAGTTCTTCATCCCCATGAGCTAAGCTTTGTCAGATTCCCTTGCGTGTGTTTTCACGACTAAGAAAATTTTGTTCATTTATATTTGCTTGCTCACAAATAACTTTGACATTGTTGGTTTCTTTATACATTTGAACCATAAGTATTTAGTTATACTGTGTATGGTATGCTGCAAACCCAAGCAATGATTTTTGGTTAGTCATACAGGCACTTTAAGTTACATCCAAACCCAAGCAAACAATTTAAAATTGAATTCATAAATCAAATAAACATAAACACAAACAACTATATTACAAGAACACAAATCTATAGTCCATAAATTATTTAAAAGAAAAGAAAACTAGAAAATGATACAAAGAAACCAACAATTTTAATCCCAAAGTCAGAGGTCGCACCTAAACAAAAGGAACGGTGGACCATGGCTTAATCACCAATATATCTCTAACATGAAAATAAGCATCTGCAATTCAACATCATAACTATACAACTATAATAAAAAAGGTTCTTGGCCATTTATTGTACAACTATAACAAAAAAAGGTTCTCGTCCATTCATAGGAACTTAAAGTTCCGTATATGGTGGATGACTTGGTTTGTATTTGGGTTTGTTGGTTTAAATATATTGCCTTTAAAAAAAAACAACTATAACAAAAAAGGTTCTCAACCATCGATAGGAACTTAAAGTCTGTTATATGGTGATAACTGGTAACTGTGAAAAAGAACTACTATGGTCACAACAAGTAGGTGGTTACTGATTTTGCAAGAAGATGTGTAGGCTTGTTGTTCCATAAAAAATACATGTAGTTAACTTCATATGTTACAAAGTACTTGACATTGTGTTGACAAAGGGATCATTTAGGAGTGAAGTTTTTTTTGAACGGTAATTGGATTAAAGCTAGCAAGATGCTAGAAAATTACAAAGAGTTTTTACAAGAAGAAATAGGATCATTGATCTATACAAGCCAATAGAAACACGTTCAAACTTTCTATAGTCTTCAGCTATTTTTTTATACCGGAAACTATCTATCTCACAACATATATATAACAAATCAATCTTCACATGTCCTAACCAGGACTTGAACCTACAACCATTTGGTTGGGGAACTTCTCTCACATAAGGGGTACCATTGTGACACAAGCCATTTGGTTCTTCAGCTGTTTTGTTACAGTTATACAATAAATGGCGAGAACCTTTTTTGAGCCTTTAAAGAACATATATATCTTTATCACACTGTATGAACCTTTGGCAGTCTGTTGGTATTGCAGCTGCCTTCTAGGCTTCTGGCATAGGCTCTTTGACAGTTATACCATGATTTGCATTTATGCCTACCAATAATGAGCCACGAAAGCCAAATTTAAGCTATATTCCTCAAATACGATTGTGGAGGTACGATTTTTAGTTACATTGCTTCTATCAGGTAGAAGCACGAGCTTTCTAATGTGAGGGACTTTAGGTACATGATCATTGCGTCTAAAGTATCCAAGTAGGGAATTTCAGCATCTTCCGATTGCCGTTGCTGAAGTTTCATTTCTAAAATTTGACTTAGTTATATATAACGTCATGTCTGTTACTCAAAATACTTCCTTTATTCTTTCATCTTATCTATAAGGATTAATGGAGACTTGAAAGGGAAAGGGTCTAAGTTGCTCACTGTGTAAAAAATTTGAAACTTTTGGACAAAATGTAGCTCACTGGTCAACCCGACCCGTGTTGACCCATAGAAATCTTAATTTCTTGCTTAATTTGAAACCAAAAGAATTATTTACATGTATTACTGATTGTTCATAACATCGATTTTCAGTTTTGACCATGCAATATAAGAAACTGTTACGATCCCACATCGGCCAAGTATGGAATTGGTTGATGTTTTATAAGTCAAGGTGTCTCCTCCTCTTACAAGCTAGCTTTTTGAGTGAGTTCTACACTTGGACTTATGAACCTATACTAATGTCCTCACCCCCTATTAATAACTTTGTGATGTATTGTACCAGATATTGTATCTGAGAGATCTTTGAGAGTTACTATGAGATCGCCAATGGCATTCATAGCACAAGACTTGATTATTGCAACAACTTGGTCAAGTCTTTCATTCTTGAGATAGTTCTTGATATCTCCCAAACACCTACTCACATTCCCCCCATTAGCATTCACAAACTCAGTTGCGCTAACCCATGACCCATGCTTAAAATCCTCACCCACATCCTTAACAACTTTCCTAATATATTATTGTGTCGACATTACAAACTCCTCCCCACCTTCCTGAATATCCTCTTGTTCACGGAGCCTGGCCGCTTGAACAATACCCGCAGGACCGGGTATTATCCTAACGGGCTTTTCATCATAATTATCAACATTAGGGTTGTGGTGGATGCTTCAACTTGTATGCTGTTGCAGGGACCAAGAACAGGGGGAATCGGAGATCGGAATCGACTATATCAAGTGATAGTTCCCATTCATCGTTTGAGGGTGAAATTATTTTCTTGATTTAAACAAAAGAATTTTGGTTTCAAATGGGTGTTCTTCGTTTAGCAAAAGGTTTGTCACAAGAACTAGATAAAGAAAATCATGGAGGGAAAAAAATGAGGTATTAGAAGGAAAAAAGTTGTTAAATAAAACCATGTATAAAAATGTGTGTATAAAACATATATAAAACCATGTATAAAAATGCGTCTTTAGAAACATGTATAAAATGTGTGTATAAAAACATGTATAAAAATGTGTCTATAAAACTGTGTATAAAAATGTATATAAAAATATGTGTATAAAAACGCATATAAAAACAAGGGTATTAAAAATGGGAAAGAAAATAATGAGGTTTTGGAGGTAAAAATAGTTATCAAAAATATCAGATGGAAAAGTGTACAGACTAACGGTGGAAGTCAACGCAAAAATCAAGGGACCATTACTATAACTTTTTAAAGAGAAACGACATGGATCATTACTGTAACTTTTTCTAAGTGGTAACCGGTCAAATAAGTCACATTTCGGTCAATATTACGTAGATTGGTAAGTATTTGAAAGTACATTACGTAGATCGCTAAAAAAAAAGTATGTTACGCAGATCAATTAATTTGAAAAGTAGGTTACATAAGTTCAGCCATCACCTGTATGATATTAGACATCTTACTTCATAAAAATGATGTAACACTTAGGAAGTAAGATTTAGGAAAAGGATCCTCTAAAGTTATGGTCAAACATGATTGATCATGTTAAGTTTATTGTGAGTGAAAATAAATAAGTGGGCCTATGATTTTTATTAAAAAAAAGTTTTATACAATTAACTAATTTGTGATTGGTGAATATGATGTGTCATGTTTGACTCAACTTTAAAGGATTCTGATCCTAAGATTTAACAAGTTGTAATTTGATCGATACCAAAACGTAAGAGAAACGATGTTATTCTTTATTAATTATTCAAAACCTTGACTTGCCTATTTCGGGATTACGGCACACGGCTTTTAAATTTCACGATATGCGTTGAGTTAGCTTTGGCGCTAAGCTAATTCAATAAATAGAGGTCATTACGTCATAATTCTCATCCCTTCTTCTCTCTCTGGTAGTCTACGAAACAAACACCCACATTGGAAAGGGAGTTTAAGCTCGATTGCTTCTGGTATTCTTATTAGTTGGTTCGTGGAATGGTATTGGACACCCCACCACCACCACCACAACCGCCAACAACCACCGTAAACTCCGTAATCAAGAAAAAGACGATGAAGAAGAATAAAAAGAAGAAAAATAATAAAGATTTTCAAAACGATGTGGTTTCATCAGAATCATCAAACTGTTGTAATTCAAGATCGAAAGGTGTACGGATTGCTGCAATTAATAAAAGGAGAATTAGTGGTGGAAAGAAGGGAGGTGAAGTTGACGCGCTCGCTTTGCCTCTTGGCATGTCTATTGCTGTTTTTGTTGCCAAGGTTCTCGTTATTCTATTTTAATGCTTTTTTTTTATACTTAAGAATCAAACGAATGATCAATTGTGCTTAAAGATTGTGTCTTTTTCGGGTTTTCTACTGTGGGTATCGAAAAAGTTTGCATCTTGATGATAAATATTACTAGTACTTGAGATTTTGAAATTTTACTAGGTTGGTGTAGGGGAGAGGTGGTTAACAAGGAAGTCTAGTTTTCGTAATGAGGATAGGTGGTGGTGTGGTCCTCTGCAACATTGGTATCCACTCTCACTACCAAACCAACCACTAAACCCTTGTAGTGGTTAACGACTTCACTTAGACACAAACAAAAATCCTTTATTTTGTTTGGTGAAGCGGACCACCAAACCACCAATCTTTTTGGCTCTTCATGTGTGAACAAGGGGGATGCAGCAATGGTTAACGCGTCATGGTGGTGCCACATCAGGCAACCACGCGTGGACAATGCCTTTATTATGGGCAGTCTTAATGGCAGTGTCTAGTTTTGTTGCTCAGGTTGTTATTATATTTAATGCTTTTATTGTTAATGAAGTGAGACCCGGTGATGATTTGTCTGTAAAGATTGTATTGTTTTGGGGTTTATTGTTGCGGGCTTTTAAAAAGTTTGCATCTTGCACAAAAATAATTACCTTCTATCAAGATTTTGGATTTAGTAGCTTGGTGTAGTGGAGAGGTGACTAAGAAGAAAGTCTGCGCGATTAGGGTAGTGGTAGTGTCTAGATTTGCTGCTCAGGTTGTTGTTGTTTAGTCAATGGTTTGTTTAATTGAGTTCTTCAATGGAGTTAGTACACAAGTGAAGTCCTAATTTGGATATGGTTTTAGGTATTGTGTTTTTTAGGGTTTTGTATTCATTATTTTAAGAAAATTAGTTTCTTGGTGAAAAACACTAAAACAGTGAGGTGGTGAATGCTTTATCAGAGCCTGGAGTTGGACTTGAGAGCGTTGTTATAATTTGATGGAGCTTTAATAGGTTGGTTGGGTTGATAGATAACTAAAGGCGTAATGTGGCTTGGATGCTCTGTTCATGTGAATTCAGAATGTTTTCTTGTTGTTTATAAAGCTTGTTCTGGTTGCCAGCTGCCTAGTTTTGGGGATATGTAGGATCTTGATAAATATCTTAGCTTGGGATGTTGTTTCAGGAGTGTATTACCTCTTTCAGTTGATTTGGGCCCATTTGTTCACAGTCTATCAAATCGGTGCGTAATGTTGACGTGTTTAAAAGGATCTTTAATGTTTAATTTCATCTTGATCTGGTTGCTTGACGAAACTAATTGATAGCTTAAAGCCTTTGCTTACACTTTAATGTTATTGTTAATTTGCTGCTTAATTAGTGATTAGTGATTTTGTTATAAAGAACTGAACCCATAGTTTGGGAATTATGATTCGTGTGTAAAGATTGTGTCTTTTTGGGGTTTTGTGCAGATATTACATAAGAGTGTGGGAGTTGGCATTTGGGGAATATATTGCAAGACTTTGGTATATTAATACGTTGGGTTGTTGGCATTATAAAAAAAGACGTATTTATCTGATGTAGCAAGTAAAGAAGTGAAACCCTAGTATGGGAAGCGGGAACAGTGGGTTTTTATTAAGATTGTGTCTTTTGTTTTGGGGTTTTGTAGCGTGTGTGCTAGAAATTTCAGTTTCATGGTAAAATCAATCAGGTTCTGGGGACTATAGTTCAAGATCATGAATATTTGAAATTCTAAATTGTTGCAGTCTGAGAAACTATTATAGGCTAGTCTAGTTGATAGGTTACTAAAGGCGTATCATGGCAATTCTGAATTTAGAATGTTTTCTGGTGGTATATGCCACCCATCCTTACTTAAACTGTTGTGTGCGGAGAGTATAGGCCTTTTTTTTTGATAGGGAACCTTGTAATGTCGACTTACTTTTAAGATTCTTGGTATTTAAGCATGATTCTGCTTGTGATGCTTGGCAAAATTTATTGATTACGGGAAGGGTTTGCACTTCAGGAAGTTGCTTGCTAAGAGACCTTGCCAAGCTTTGGTTATTCTGTAGGCATAATTTATTGTTTTTTTTATTAAGTAGTGCCCTTTGATTTATTGTTCTGAAATAGTTATGAGCATGTTATGAAGAATGCATCAACCTTTTAACATTAATAAAATTTCAACATCAAGCATTTTTCTATATTGGTTTTCTAATATTGTGCATGTGTCATAAGTACTTAATTCGTGCATTTTCATTTAAAATATGTAAAGTCTTGGAGAATTAGAAAGGTTCCTCCTTTATGGTTACAAGGACGTTGGCTTAAGCCACTTTTTCTACTCTGCTCGTCTTTTGTGATGTCTGATCATTCAAATATCGTCAAGATCCTTTTTGAGTGCCTTGTCGCTTTTGCTGTTTTCCCATATATTGTTTATCAATAACCGTGTAAAAACTCTTATATGTGTCAGGTGTTGGAAAGGAAAGATGCAAATGGAGAAAAGATTCCTGTAGATCATCTTTCCGAGGTAATCATCTTATTCATTTACACAATCCTTCTTATAAACATAAATTTATATTTAGTGCTTTTGTATAGCCCTGCTCATGTTCTCTCCTCGTGAACAAAACGAATTTTAGGCCTTACAGCCACTGGGGGTCCTCAAAGGAAACTTATAGCACCTAACGGTTAACGTTCTGAGTCCTCATGCAATACACAAGGCACAGGTGATTGACCGCTAGGTCAGTCCCTTGATTGTTTTTCTTTTTCACTTGTCTTTTACATGTGAACTTTATTCTGATCAATACAATCTACTCAACAGATATGCACTTTGGCGGTTAAAGAGTCGTTATCCAATGTAAGATTCTCTCTTTCACATCTGATATGATCTGTATTTTGCTAAATGGGCTGGGCTGATTAACATGTCATTTGTGTGGGTCGAAATAGGTCTGTTTGGGTTTTCTTGTCCACAAGTTTTACTTTTTCTATAATTATAATCTTGAAATTTAATCCAAAATATACTTTTGGGCAATGTTTGATCCATTTTCTCTTTGGTTAACAATTTGGATTTAAGCTTTTGACTCCTCACCCGTTAGAGACAAAACATAACCCCAAATGGACCCATTTATAAGTAAATGGGTTGAAATTGCCACCTCTACAATTTTCATTGCTTTTTACATTTTATTATTTCTCGTAACCTGCTGTGGTATTATGTTTGTTATAGGTCTTCGGCGACAGATTTGACTGCTTTGTAAACAACTTCGAGAGATCATTTCAGAGCACCTTGATGACATTCAGAGTAATAAGTGAAACATCAGGAAATAGAGAAAGGTCATATCTACATGGTGAAGGAAGCTCAACCTGCAACTCCAGTGATTTTCATTTCGATATGAAAGCGAACACCTCCAGCGGTCAAGAACAACTAACCATCGTTAACTTAGATGACGATAATGTATATAAAAATCCTATTTATAATGATGTTGCAGTTCATCAAGATCCAACTAACAGTCAACAGCTGGCTTGTGTTGCTCCAAACCGACTGCATTCTGGGGTTAATAACCGGTCCGTGCTTACCACCTTTGAAAAATCCGTGAACGAACAAGCTCGTTCGAATGATCTTAAAGCATTGGAAATAAGCCTTTCTATGCAAAAGATAAGACTTAAGGAGGCACAGATTGCTGTCAACTGTGTTTCAAATTATTTAGAGAGGTTTAAGTTATCAATGGGCATCTCAAAAGCCAACTTTAAAGCCAACAAGTTCAAGACGGAATTACAAGACTCGAGGCATGCTCAACTGCTTAAAAATTGTGCAGACTGTCTTGTTGCTGGTTTGCTGATTATGTTGAGCTGTCTTACTTATGGAACTTACATACATTCCCATCAAAGACTCATTGAAGCTACAGAGTCATGCATGCCAACCAAGGTATGGATCAACGTTTTTTTCGTGTGATTAACTTGTAACATATGTTCGTGTAATTGTAACTTAGGTGTTTCTGTTGTGAAATGTGCTAATCTAACCCTTATTGAGTGATGTACATAAACAAAATATCTTACTTTTCCAGAAATATATGTAAATTACTTGATTAAGTGCAAAATCAGTTTTCTGGATTAGTTAACGGACCAAAAATCGGCAAGTGCTTTATTTTTTCCAAATATTATCAGAATTTTGCAATATTATTCAATAATTTTACAAAAACTTATTTTGTTGCAAAATCCGGAAGCTCTGCAAAAATCATTCAGAGAGCAAATGTTTGATGATCTGTGAATTATGAGGTTATTTTGTGTAAATTTCATTGAGTCGGACATTCTGTTATACACCCCACTCAAAAAAGGTTAGATTAGTAACATCTCTGTTTGGATTAACAATTTCTTCTTCTCACCGTGCTGCTATTCAGTTTTGGATGATGGCTGTTTACTACCTCCCTTTTAGCAAACTTGCTATATTTTTGCTGACTTCATTTTATTGATTTTTTTAGTAACTAACAAACACCAAACATTCATATAGCTGATTTTATTATGCATACAACTTTAAACTGCAAAAGAAATCCCAACACAGTCTCCTCTGCAACTCGATTTATTATAGCTGATCATCTTGTAATGTTTATTCCAAATAACAGTTCATGTTTTTTGGCTTTTCAGGAGTCAAGTTCGTGGTGGATCCCAAATCCTATGCCTTCCTTCAGTTCATGGTTTCAAATCCTTTGGTGTCAAGTTCAAGTTATAAGCCGAATGCTATTTGGTGCATTGATGATCGTTGTTGCACTTACTTATCTGCTCATTCAACGCTCAGGAACTACAAATCAAACAATGCCAATTACTTTCCTACTTTTGCTGTTGGGAGTCGGCTGCGGGTTTGCTGGAAAATTTTGCATCGATACATTAGGAGGAAGTGGGAACCATTGGCTGTTTTACTGGGAGTTTCTTTGCTTGGTACATTTTTTCGCCAACGTCTGCACCTCGATGCTATTTGTTATCCTTCATGGGCCTGTGACAGTGACTGGTGGGTCAATGGGTCATGTGTTATTCCCGTATTGGCTCAGGCGACTGGCGTTCTATGCCATTGTGTTGGTGTACCTGCCTTTGCTTTGTGGGTTGATGCCATTTGCTGGGCCTGGTGAGTGGCTTGAACATTTTTCTGGACCGGTGGTGAGTCGTGTGGACGAATAAATGATGTTTGTAATATTAGAATGATTATCAGTTAAATTAGAACGTTTTGGCAAAGAACAAACTGTCTCCTAATCATGCTTTTGCAAATGGTTATTGCATGTTTTGTAATGTTAAATGTTCAACAAAAATATGTAAATAAGTTTGAACCCATGCTGACCTGTTTGTATGTTTATAGCTGTATTAATTATTGGATGAACTCGTTCAAAAAAAATTATTGGATGAACCATTACAAAGAAATGGGTAAATTAAGTTATCTTTTTACTGTTTTCTATGCTTTATACTATCTTGCTGCTATTCTACGCATTGTCGTAACAGAAAGAAGATTCTGGATGTCGAACTGATTCTATTGTGTATAGGTACAAGAGTATATATTGTTTAAGCAAATTCCCGTAAGAATGCTTAGACTTCATAAGTGTGCTTCAGCAACTAGTATTTCGGAAGTTGGGACATCTCTTTCGTCCTCGAGCTGAGTGAGTAAGTCCTCATGAGTGTGATTCCGCCGCTGGTCCTTTGGATATTAGAGCATCTCCTTCGGCCCTGAGCTGAAATAAGATAAGACACCGTTAGCTCACCACGGGGTTTTAATCCGAAACCAAGCTCCGGCGTGATGATAAATATATGCTTGGTATAAGTTCTAGTGAGAGAAACTAGAGAGAGAGAGAGAGAGTAAAGGGAAGTATGTATGTGTAACTTACCTTGTTCATTTGTGTGAACAATTCATTATATACTACTTGGGCTTAGCTCCAAGACAAGAGCATTGTGGAAGCTAAGTTGTCTTCTAGAGGCAGTGCATTAGTCGCTGGCATGAGTCAGACTTAGTCTTCGGAGTCAAGGTTGTCTCCATGCTCCAAGTACTGGTTGTGGACCAGATGTCTGCCATTCGTACATCGTATGTTAGTTGTCAGTGTACTAACTCCGATGGAGACAACACTCTACCTCTTATGCAGGCATTGCTCTTTGCCTCCCGAGCAGACTGCTGCTCCTTACCTCCTGGGCAGACTGCTGCTCCCTACTTCCTGAGGAGACATTGCTCCTCCTCCTAAGGAGACATTGTTCCTTACCTCCCGAGGAGACATTACTTCACCTCCTGAGGAGACATTGCTCCATCGTCATTGCCTCTGGACCCGAGGTGACCTTCGTCAACCCAACTACTCCAGCGGACCGTTCCAACATGGAGTGGTTTTGTCTTAGAAATGTTAATTGTGATTGTCTCCCCCAAAGTATATGGAGGAGACCATACCTCATCATGTTCTACCAGTCTAGTATTAACATATTGCCAAATAGTTGGTACTAGACTATGAGAATTTGTCTGATCATTCAAGTGTTTCGTTTAGAAACGAAAGAGCACAAAAATGCCTATAGTTTTGGAAGTTCAATGCAAGAGTGAGTTACTACACATTCTACATCACCCGTCTCACTAGTTGCTGCCATCCTTGTGTCCACTCCAGAAGAGACTGTTGCCACTTGTCCTGATCACATAGTGGGTGCAAAGGCAAAGGCAACGGCTAAGCGAAAAGCCTCTACTAAGCCGCAATAATCTTTCGGTGCAACCAAAAAGTGTAGATTGATCAAGAAAAGCTCCGAAGCAAGGTCTAGCAAGCCCTCGAATGAGAAAGGTGATGAGATTAGCGAGACGCTTTCAATCGTACAAGTGTTCAGGGTGCAAGAATAATATCGATTCGGTTGGCGATTCCCACTTGGTAATTCACACTGCATTTTGGTGATGAATTGTACGCCATGTCTACATAGTCTAAACTAGAGCCGAATCCCGTTCCTGCAGTGATGTTCCTTATGTCATCAGTTGCTTGAATCGTGTTGATATTATGCCTCTAATTAGAGGAACTACTTGTCTGCTCGATTGTTTCGCTCGTTGGCTAGAATATTTTTCAAACACACTAATAGCTTTGTGCCATGTACCTCATCATGTCCCCCCAGTCTAGTATTAATGTATTGCCAAAGAGTTGGTACTAGACTCTGGGAGTGTCATCTGGCAATGCGAGTGCCTCGTCATGAGGCTAGCAGATTTATCTTAATATGTCGATGACTTTCGATCGGAGGTTTGTTCTATTAGTTCACGAGTCGAGGGTTTCGATCGGAGTTTTCTTCTATTAGCTCACGAGTCGAGGGTTCCAATCGGAGTTTTCTTCTATTAGCTCACTGGTTGAGGGTTTCGATCAGAGAAAACACAAGGTTTTGATTGGAGGATAACATAAGGTTTCGATCGGAGCCTTATAGATAAGATCCGAGTGTTTCAAACATAGTCCTATAGATAGGTCTCTGAGTATCTCGATCGGAGCCATATATATGAGATCTGAGTGTTTCCTCTGGAGTTACAAGATATTTAAGTCGGAATCTTCACTCTAGATTTTCGATCGAGTATTTAGCACATGGTTTCACTCGCAGGTATTGGCTAGGGCCTCCATTAGAGGGTTTCAATCGGATGTCTCGATCGGAGGTTCACTTACTCCATACTACGGCCTCGATCGGAGGTCTAGATCGGTGGTATTTCCATCAGAGGGGTTTCAATCAGAAGTCTCGATCGGAGGTCTAGATCGGTGGTATTTCCATCATAGGGGTTTCAATCAAAAGTTTCCATCAGAGGTTTTTAGGTAGTTCGATCGGAGAGAGTCTCAATTGAAGGTTTCCATCGGTAGTGTTTCGATCAGTAGTGCTTTGATCGGAGGATCACGAGGAGTGTCTCCATCGGAGGATCACGAGGAGTGTCTCCATCGAAGTATCACGAGGAGTGTCTCCATCGGAGGTTCACGAGGAGTGTCTTCATCGGAGGTTCATGAGGAGTGTCTCCACCGGAGGATCACGAGGAGTGTCTCCATCGGAGGTTTATTCCTAGAGGGTTTCAATCAGATCCCTCACAAGGGTGTTTCATTTGGATCTACCACCAAAGCGTTTCAAGCGGAGAAAACACAAGGTTTCAACCGGAGGACAACAAAAAGATTCAATCGGAGGTATATATCTTGTGTATAACTCGATCAGAGATTATTTGTTATTGTATAGGCCGAAGTTTCGATCAGAGGTTTTTCGACAAATGACGAGACTCTAGGGTCTCAATCGAAGGTTTCATCAACAAGTTTCGAGACTCTAAGGTCTCAATCGGAAGCTTTTGGTTATTAAATGAGTCAAACCATCTGGCACAGCCCGTAGTGTCTGGCTTGAGTAGTGTCTGGCTGAGGAGGGCCTGGTCTAAGCAGAGTCTGACACAACTCAAAGTGTCATATGGTTTTGAGATGTCGTGACAATACTAGTATGGGGGATTCATTTTATTTGTCAAAGTTTTAAATTTTGAGAGTTATTTCTCATTTCCTAACGAGATGACACCGATGCTGACTCTAATGCTACCTTGGAACCAATGTATGTCGAGGATAGCCAGGTAAATGCAGATGAAAATGACGATTGTCACATGAGCGTTATCCTTTTCCAGACCTTTGTTTAGAGAAGTGGGTGAAGCGTGGATGCGCTTCCTACTATCGCTCATGCCGAGGCACCTCCCAGTCATAATCATGTTAAATCTCCTTGGACTCAAGATAATTCCACAGATGATGCTCCTTCTGATAGAAGTAGCAAGCAAGGTATTGCCTATTCACCTCCCTCATTGCTTAGGAAAATATATTTTCCTACTTCGTACTAAACATGCTATATTTTCTAGGTTTCGAAGGCGTCACTGATGGTAGGGATGCCTCAACGAATAAGTTGAATGAGGATGCCGACCCAAATGAAGGGTTCCCAGATGATGGGTTTGATGACGATGATAATCATAATTAAGCCACTTACAACAATGTTGAGAGTGCTAGTTTTTATTATAAGACTAAAGTGAGGAATACCGCGGGAGATAAAATTGGTAAGGAGCTTCTTCACCTTGCTGCTAGTCCTTATTAAATGCCCTATCCTTATGATGAAGGTTTAAGTAGTAATCCTCCTAATATGAAGGGAGAATGGGGTGAGGTTCACGTAGTGAAGCTTGGAATTCTGAAGAAAGAGCTCTTCAAAGATCCTAAAGTGTGCAAGGCCATCATTGATCAAGTGCCTACACCAACACAGCTTCTTAGGGCATGGGGTCTCACTCCGAAGGAGCTAACTGACCGTATGAACATTTTAATGTGTCTAAGATTTCTCATGGAGGTGAGATGAACCTAAGGTACTCTTCTTTGGTCGGACAATGTGACAGACTTTCAGCGTGATGCCAACGACTAACCAATGATCTTAAGGAGCAAACCTTGATTATTGTTTGTGTAAATGAGAAGGAGGCCCAGCTTCCTGCCCAGGTAGAGCACCTTAGTGCTGAACTAGCCAAACCAATGGAGGCCAGCCATGCCCTTGAGAAGGAAAATCATATTCGATGCAAGAAGTATAAGAAATAAAAAGCCGAAAGAGACTCTCTTGGTTTGGAGAAGGAAAAATTAGAAAATGAACTTCTTAAGACTTGTGCAACTTCCAAGCAAGACAAAGAGAGTTTAGCTAAAGGTAAATCTCAGTTGGATTTACAAGAGACTAAGCAAGAGGATCTGAAGTACCAACTTTAACTGAACAATCTAAAACTCATAAATTGAAGATTGCCATTATCAAGCGTGAAAGAGACTCCAACTAACTCCGTAATAGTATCACCTCCTTCCTTTAAGAGGACTTCTAGGGACTGGTTCAAAAATTCCTCAAGAGTGGCGAGTTCACCCAAGCACCTGCTAGTGTCTTCTCCTTGGCCATTAGTGCCGACTTTGAACGAGGGATACATATTCCCATGTCATGACATTATATCTACATTTGCTCATGTGTTTATGATCATTCGTTCATCATATATGCATGTTGCTCCTTTTTCATAGTGTATGTGCCTACCGATCTGTTATATGTGCCAGCGGTGTGGCACATAATGTACCAACCCAGCACATGTGGTGATCACTTGCACATTATTCTTTACACTTAACATATCAGATTAACATGTGTGTCAAACCATCACCCGCACTTTACCAGCGTCTATATCGTACAAGTGTCTGTACCGATGTAGCACATTTAATTGATGATTTTAATATATGCGACACTTTGGTTAATGTCCTCGTGCTACATTTTCCATCTGGTGTAACAACCAAAAGCTGTTTGATTAATCCGAGGTGGAGGTTGTACCACTGCTTCGGAGGAAGTTAAGAGCTGACCAGAGTTTCTGCTCCTACCAAAGACTGCATCATCACTCCGGGGTAGATATTGTACCATCGCTCCAGAGGAGGTCATGAGCTAAAGAGAGAGTCTGCTCCCACCAAAGACCACACCATCACTCCAGGGTAGATATTGTACCATCGCTCTGGAGGAGGTTATGAGCTGAAGAGAGAGTCTGCTCCTACCAAAGACTACATCATCACTCCGGGGTAGATATTGTACCATCGCTCTAGAGGAGGTCATGAGCTGACGAGAGATTCTGCTCCTACCAAAGACTACACCATCACTCCAGGGTAGATATTGTACCACCGCTCTGGAGGAGGTTATGAGCTGACCAAAGAGTCTTCTCCTACCAAAGATTTCACCATCACTCCGGATGTCAATCATTTATGAAGATCCTCACAAACGCAAAAACTAAGTCAAGGTGGCTCGTCCTTAAAATGTGAGGGGTATCACTCTACGAAAGTGTCCTTTCATACAGTACTGAACCACATATTTTTATTATTATCAGGTTGGGAGTGCAAGCCCTCCACATGCTCTGCCCGTTTGTGATGTATCATGGACTTTAGTCCTTTGAGTTGCTTAAATTTCCAACTCATGAATGTAGTTATGGTGTATGTACATTTTGCTACCGATGTAGCTAGTCATCTGGTAGCCTATACGCGCGAAAGGAAAGGTGGGTATTCCTGTCCTTCTGCTACGAAGTCAATTAGCAAAGGTTGCTCAACCTGACCACCAATGATACCAAGTTCACCATGAGGAACACATTAGTAGGAGTTACCCTTTTCATACAGAGGCAGCGAGCCATCCTACGTTATTTGATTGTTCTGTGATAATGAGTTCAACCACACAAAAGCAAATGCTGTTCTAGAGGATTTGCTTCATCATATCTTTTAAGACAAAAGCAACTAGTCCTTAGCCAGGGCATAGTCAGATATCCTAACTCGGAAGAGAAGCGAAGAGCCTCTATCTCCTCTTCCGGAGGGCTCCGCTGCCTCTGGTGGTTGAAGGACTACTCCGAAGAAGGAAGCGCGTAGCTCTTATTCATTCCATCAGAAGGATGGATCTGCTCGTATTGTTCCTGACAAGCGTATAACCGAGCATGCTCATGAGGTTAAGGCTATCAGTTGTAACTCAAAACTCCTGGGGGAAAAACAGGGCTGAAGTTTATTAGAGAGTAACGAAGTATAAGTTCTCTGGATCTGATACGTTAAATTACCTAGTAAGGCAAACCTCTAATCGAGTTATAGTAGAGCAAAACTCCGATCGAGCACTAGTGGAGCAAACCTATGATGGAGCACTGGCTAGGAAAGCTCCGATTGAGCACTAGTGGAGTAAACCTCGGATGGAGCACTAGCTAAGCAAGCCCCGAGCAAGCACTAGTAAAGTAAATCTATGACGAAGCACTAGTTAGGCAAGCCTTGATCAAGCCTATTAATTCCTAACTGGTCGGTTGAGATGAAGAGTACACGCCCATCATGTATAATCAGAGGGGGAGTGTCTCTCTTCTCTGACATATTCCTATCGTGCTACAACAGGGATTACGTCCTCCTTCGGATCCTCTTAATTTACGAGGATCCACTGAAGGAGCTCCTCCTAGCTCTTCTCCGTGGCAGACTCCCTGAGGAGCACTCGAATCTCCATTCTAGAATCTCCATGGAAAAGTTTCCTAGGAGTTTCTTTTCCCCTACCCCACTGATCAAGCACCTTGATCACATTTCATAATGCGTCGATGTTTTATTCCAAATCAGCCAGAGAAGGTGCTTCTTGAACAAGTCTAGAGGGACCAGTAACTTCTCCCAAAGGTGTTACAACGTCTCCTTGTTCTTCGTTGTTCAAGTTTTCCCCTATCTCCGGATGAGACCCCACCATACTATCAACCATTGCTCAAAACATGTAGATTGGTATAAGGGTCCTACGGATGGTGTCAATGTTTAAGCAAATTCCCGTAAGGATGCTTAGACTTCATAAGTGTACTTCAACAACTAGTACTTCAGAAGTTGAGACATCTCATTCGTCCTAGAGCTGAGTGAGTAAGTCCTTATGAGTGTGATTCAGCTGCTGGTCCTTTGGATATCAGAGCATCTCCTTCGGCCCTAAGCTAAAATAAGACAAGACACCGTTAGCTCGCCTTGGGGTTTTAATCCAAGACTAAGCTCTGGCGTAAGGATAAGTATATGCTTGGTATAAGTTCTAGTGAGAGAAACTAGAGAGAGTAAAGGTAAGTATGTGTGTGTAACTTACCTTGTTCATGTGTTTGAATAATTCATTATATACTACTTGGGCTTAGCTCCAAGACAAGAGCATTGTGGAAGCTAAGTTGTCTTCCAGAGGCAGCGCATCAGTCGCTGGCATGATTCAGACTTGGTCTTCAGAGTCAAGGTTGTCTTCATACTCCAAGTACTGGTTGTGGACCAAACGTCTGTGCCATTCATACATCGTACGTCAGTTGTCAGTGTACTAACTCCAATGGAGACAACGCTCTACCTCTTATGTAGGCATTGCTCTTTGCCTCTGAGCAGACTGCTCCTCCTTACCTCCTGAGGAGACTGCTGCTCCTTACCTCCTAGGCAGACTGCTGCTCCTTACTTCTTGAGCATACTGCTGATCCTTACTTCCTGAGCAGACTGCTGCTCCTTACTTCCTGAGCAGACTACTGCTCCTTACTTCCTGAGCAGACTGTTGATGCTTACTTCCTGAGCAGACTACTGCTCCTTATTTCCTAAGCAGACTAGTGCTCCTTACTTCCTAAGGAGACATTGCTCCTCCTCCTGAGGAGACATTACTTCACCTCCCGAGGAGACATTACTTCACCTCTCGAGGAGACATTACTTTACCTCCTGAGGAGACATTGCTCCATCGTCATTGCCTCTGGACCTGAGGTTCTAACATGGAGTGGTTTTGTCTTAGGAATGTTAATTGTGATTGTATCCCCCAAAGTATCCGGAGGAGACCATACCTCATCATACATGGATAAAAATGAGCCTTTAGCTCTTGATTCTAATCTTTGTTCATGACAATGTCAAAAAATAAGTTAAGATTATATCATGTTAAAATTTGTCGTGCAACTGTTATGTTAAGGCCACAAACGTTAATGCATTAACGTAATCTTAACATCACACATTTAAAAACGATCTGAACTGAAAGTCAAAAACACTCACACGATATCTCAACACTATGTATAAACACATATTATTTGTTCTAGCGAAAATGGAAAGTTCTCACTTCATCTTGACTATACACATGCATTTTACTACATTTTTCGTGAGTAAATTAATTTCATTGATACATAATGATTCATTGAACATACGATTTCAGCCATTGTATCTGTAACATCGTAATAAAAGAGATTGCGAGTACAAATATTAGAAATATAAATCATTTTTTTCTGTATCTACCACTTAAATTCCTGTGCGTGACTCGCAACAATTATTTTTTCGTCATGCAACTTAACCATATTAACCAACTCATCACCATATCCCACAACCCGTTCACGGTACAAATCATCAAACCCTTGTGATGAGACCACTCTTTGAGGTGTAGAACTTGACGTTTCACAAACATCATTATCACTCAATGACTCACTTGTTTTAGCATACTTACTCAAATAGCTTTTCAGACTACCAACATAGTTTTGAAACCCTAAAGTTGTCATAGCCCATAAAAGATCTTCACCATTGATCGTCTTTCATTTCTCTCTTTGACATTTATCCGCAGCTTCACCCGTGATGAAGCTAATGAACTCGGACACGCATTCTTGGACAGTTTCTTTTGCTTCTTTGGATATTTTGGGATTGGTTGGTAAGGATTTTTTTTCATTATACGTCCGACATTTGCTATTGGCAAGAGACGCTCTTGGTCTTTGAATGAAGTGTCTGAGATGCTGTCGGATGATGGACTACCGATCGGGCTAACTTGGGTTCTTTTTGTAGTCATAATCAGTTAGTTTGTAGAGGGTTAGGGGTGATGGTTTATGAGGTTTTATGGTGGGAAGAGTTGAGGAATTAAATGTTTAAAAAGTGTAAAGACAGTTTGATTTAGACAATAAGTATAAAATAAATTTGATAAAGAACATTAAGCATAATTTGGAGCAGACTAGCTTATTTAATTAACTAAACAATGCTATATAAGTTGTGATTATGTATTTTTAACTTGTGTTGTACTAGTTATCAAAAAATCCATTACACAAATAATCATTTGACCATAAAATAGTATTATTACAGTTTCAAATAACATGTGAGTATGGTTTGCAGCATGCAGATTCTCTACTTGATCAAGGCTATTCGATCCGATCGCATAGGTGAATAACTGAATCGTGAGTTTGTTAATCACATAAAAAGTTGTGGTATTGTATCTCAACTTACTCCGCCTTATACACTACAACATAACGGGGTGTTTGAGAGGAGGAATCGAACTTTACTTGATATGGTTCGATCCATGATGAATCTGACAACTCTGCCAAAATCCTTTTGGGGATATGCTCTCGAATTTGCAGCTCGCATACTCAATATGGTTCCAACCAAGAAGGTTGATACGACTCCATACGAAATATGACATGGAAAAGCACCCAAGCTGTCCTACTTAAGGGTTTGGGGTTGTGAGGCACTCGTGAAACAAAGCACGCCTGGAAAACTTGATTCCAGATCCATTAAGTGTATCTTCGTAGGATACCCAAAGAAAACAATAGGTTACTAATTCTACTATCCACTTGAGAAAAAGATTTTTGTTGCTCAAAACGCTAAGTTCTTTGAGAATAGTCTCACATTACAAGAAGCGAGTGGGAGTCATGGATTACTCGAAGCGAGTGAGAGTGACGTAGGACTTGAATTAATTCAAGAAAATGATACACAACCTTCTAAAAATACCAGCGAAAGACATGATGATGTCGTGCCTACTAAGGTCGAGCCCCAAAGTTCAAGGGTTCCATTCGTAGATCCGCAAGGATACCTTAAGCACCTAATAGATATGGTTTCTATGTTAATGTTGAGGAGCATGAATTTAGGGATCTTAATGAACCTCCTAATTACAAGGCTACATTATCAGATCCTGAATCTAACAGATGGGTTAAAGCTATGAATAGGAAATGCAATCCATGAAAGATAACAAAGTCTGGAGTTTGGTTGATCTTCTACCTAATGGTTGAATTGTTGGGAGTAAATGGATTTTCAAGAAAAATACAGACATTGGTGGCAATGTACACACCTTTAAAGCTCGTCTGGTAGCAAAAGGCTATACCCAAACCTACGGAGTAGATTATGGGGAAACCTTCTCTCCTGTTGCAGACATTAGAGCTATAAGGATTCTTTTAGCTATAGCCGCATTCTATGACTATGAGATTTGGCAGATGGATGTCAAAACTGCGTTTTTGAATGGTCACCTAAGTGAAGACGTGTATATGGTGCAACCTGAGGGGTTTATGGATCCAAAACATCCCACCAAAGTATGCAAACTTCAATGTTCCATTTATGGATCAAAGCAAGCATCTAGAAGCTGGAACAAGAGATTTGATAAGGAAATCAAGAATATTGGTTTCAAACTCAAAAAAATCCTAATGAAACAATGGTGTATACTTCAAAGCTAGTGGATGTAATGTTGCATTCCTCTGTCTTATATGTCAAAGACATATTAGTCTGGAGAATAACGTTACACTATGCGTGCAATGAGTTATGTCTTGTCTTTGTAAGTGTTTTTCTATGAAAGACTTAGGAGAAGCAGCATACATCCTTATAATCAAGATCATACGTGGTAAATCTAAGCGGTTAATTTCTCTTAGTTAAATTCTTATTTTGATAAAATCTTAAAGAAATTTAAGATGAAAAACTCCAAACGTGGTAGTACTCCAATGCAAGAGAAGCCTGACTATAGAAAATCCTAAGGTCCATAAACACCTAGTGAGGTGAAACGTATACAAAACGTTCCTTTTTCTTTGGCTATGCTTCGGCTATAGGATCAGTTATATATGCGGTGAGATGCACTAGACCTGATGTTGCCTTCACGCAAAATTTGTGTAGTCGATTTTAGCAAAATCCCGGTGAAGTTCACTGGACTAATGTTAAAACTATTCTTAAGTATTTGAGGAATACTAAAGATATGGTTCTTGTTTATGGAGCAATACCTAAAACCGAGCTGAAAGCTATGATGATGTTGGTTTTTATACTGATAAGGACGATACCAAATCTTAATCAGGATATGTTTTCATGCTTAATGGTGGAGCCGTGGACTGGAAGAGTGCTAAGAAAAGAACTATTGTTATGTCTTCTACAAAAGCTGAATACATTGCTTATGCTGAAGCATCGATGGAAGCTGCCTGGATGAGGAAATTTATTGATGGACTTGGAGATGTCATGCCATCAAATAAAAGACCTGTGGAGATTCTATGTGATAATGCGCCTGCAACAGCAATCGCCAATGATCCCGAAATCATGAGGGGAGCCAAACATTATCAAAGGAAACATCACTACATTCGTGAAGTAATTCAAGATGGTGAAATTTTCCTTAAGAAAGTTCACACAGATGACAACTTAGCTAATCTGTTTACGAAGCCAATTCCATACAATAAGCATTTTGAGCATGCTGTGGCAATTGGAGTTTGTCCTGCTAATAGTATCATGTAGAATTGTGATGTATTCGTTAGTATTTGAATAAGGGATGTTAAACGATTGTTATTTTTTGAATGAATTAATATACATGGCATTTTGTTTTCATTTTATAATAATTGTGTCATATATTTGCATGTTTAAATCTATGAATGACTTGTAGCATTCTAAACTATATTCATTGTCAGTTAACAATATGGGAATATTGTTAAGATAAGACAAATGTGAGTATTTGGTTATATTCTGTTGAATATGTAAAGATGATTTTGCCAACTTCACATGTTATTCAATGAGATTGAATATTGGATACCCAACCTAGGGTTAACACTTTATGAATCAGAGTCATTGAGTGAGTTACACACGTGGTAAAAGTTTGTTTATCCTCAGACTTGAGATGCAAGCAG
The DNA here is from genome assembly GCA_026074375.1 of Tanacetum coccineum. Lineage (NCBI taxonomy): Eukaryota > Viridiplantae > Streptophyta > Magnoliopsida > Asterales > Asteraceae > Tanacetum > Tanacetum coccineum. The sequence goes on along the minus strand of BQNB010020201.1, from coordinate 16,622 downwards.
ACCTTGCGTGTATGGATGGCATTTGTTGATTCTTGTCAACCACTATGCTGAATAAGGTAGTTATAAAGGGTATTTTTTAGAAATTTTTTGAAGTACATGACGGACACTTGTAGTAAAAATAGAATTTGTTCCTCCATGTGTTTGGGAGTTAGATACTTACCGGGCCATTCGTTGGGTTGATCAGATGCTTGCATGGCCATGCCCAAATCATAGTTAAGATGATTCTTTTTACATTTGGTAATCTTGATCAATACATATGCAAGAAATAGAATTGTTAAAATTTGGAATGACTTTTGATCCATATCCATATTTAACATTGTATCTGAAACAAAAGGATAGGACTAACTTGAACCATTGATGGCTGAGATGTTTACTGAAACATACTCAGGTATTTCTGGGAGCATTGATGATGTTGCTAGACTATTCGTCAATGTTAGCATGTTATAATCTGTGACACTGACATTCACAAGTGGGAGCTGTTGGGATGTGCTCATGTCATATAGATATTTATATGGCTAGAAATACGTGAGCCTATGAGGTCACACACATATACACTTAGATATTATTCTATTAACGTTTATAATAATACAATTGTATTTATTATATATATTAATATATGATCCGATGGTAGAATACTAACGGTCGTTAATTAGTTCGTTTACGAATAATTAACTATAAGGCTTTTTAATTAATGTGTAATTAAAAGTAATTATCCATAAATAATTAAAAAGTCAAAAAGTCAACACTAAGGGGTATTATGTGTGTGTCAACCGGCCCCTAGCCCAAAGGGGTGTTTATGGGTTTTTGAGTTAGCTTTGGCCCTAAGCTAAGTGTTTTAGGTTAAACCCTAATTCATCTAGTATAAATAGAGGTCCCCCCAGCTCATAATTCTCATCCCTTATTCTCTCTCCTCTCTTGTAGTTAACGAAACAAACACCCTATTGGAAAAGGAGTTTGAGCTCGATTACTTCTAGTATTCTTATTCGTTGGTTCATGAAACTAACATTAGGGTGGTATTGGTTAACGTGTAGTATGGATACACGTAGAGGTTGCTTGCTTTAGCAACTCGAGGGGTTTTGGTTCGCACGTTTAACACATGTGCGTGTTCTCAAAGAAGTCTCGTTTCTTCACTAGCTTGGTTGCTAAAGGTACGTTTATCCTTTTATGTTTTTATGTTATTTATAGTTGCTATATGTGTTTAATTTCCACTACGTAGCTCGTAGAGTATTATGTGTAATATTAGGGTTATTAGATAACCATTTCCAACAAGATTAGGACTCGACATTTAGCTTAGTGTCGAAAATTGGTATAAGCGACGTGTAACGCTTTTCTCTGTCTAAAGGGAGCTTGTTGACATAATGAAATATCGAGTCGGATACTCGGGGAGTAGAGTAGGGCGAAGAAGCGCTTCATAGTCGAACCACTATAATTCTCGGTGTTGTGGTTTGATTGTTCTATCTCTTATCTCTTAACTTTCATTTTATATCTTGTAGTTGCTATTTATATTGTGATTAAGTTGTTTGTAGTTAGATATATTGTTTGTCCATATTGTTGGCTGATATCACATAAACTCGAATCTAACATTTTTATAAGCAAACTTTTAAAACGCCAATTAACGGGTAAACTATTCAACCCCCTTCTATTTTCCACAATTGGTATCAAGAGCCAATGTCACTCAAGATTTTTAAAATATATTGTATTCTAAAGCTTGGATTGATCTATGAATTTCGATAATTATCTAGAAGGGCAATCTATGCAAAAACCACAAATCTTTAAAAGTGATAGTTATATTTATTGGAAATATAGATTCAAAAATTATGTGAAATCAAAAGATCTTGATCTTTGGCATGTTATTACCGAAGGTGATTTTCCGCCTATTCAAAATAATCCGGAAACCAAGCAAGATGAGGTTGTCCCTTTTTAAAAATAAAATGATGACCTTAAAAAAAGACTTGCAAAAAATAACGAAGCTAAAATGGTTATTTACAACGCTTTGCCTAGAAAAGAATGCGAAACAATTTTTATGTGTAATACGGAAAAAGAAATTTGGAAAACCTTGTTAATCACCCATCAAGGTAATAGTCAAGTCAAAGACAACAAGATTGACCTCTTGGTACAACAATATGAACAATTCGTCATTTCTGAAGACGAATCTATAGATAGTGCTTTTGCTAGATTTAATACCATTATTAATAGTTTAAAAGCTCTTGATGAAGGTTACTCTAGCAAGGACTACATTAGGAAATTTCTTATGGCTCTACAACCTAAATGGAGAGCAAAGGTCATGGAAATTGAAGAGTCAAAAGACTTGACATCACTATCACTTGATGAACTCATCAGGAACCTTAAAGTTCATGAGATGATCATAAAGAAAGACTCCAAAATAGTCAAAGCTAAAGGAGAAAGGAAATCCCTTGCTTTGAAGGCTAGAAAGGAATCTAGTGATGAAGAAAGTTCGACTTCCGGAAGTGAAGACGAAGAGTACGCCATGACGGTTAGAGACTTCAAGAAGTTCTTCAAGAAAAGAGGTAGGTTCGTTAGATAACCACAGAATGACAAAAAGACATTCCAAAGAAGCCGAGACGACAAGAACGACAAAAGTGATAGGAAGTGTTTTAGATGTGGAGACCGAATCATCTTATCAGAGAATGTCCAAAACCACCGAGAGACAAGAACCAAAGGGCATTTTTTGGAGGTTCTTGGAGCGATAGCGGTGAGGAAGATGATGAAAAAGTTAAAGACGAAACGTGTCTCATGGCTCAAGCATCTAGCGAGGTACACTCTGAGTCCTCTTACTTTAGTGATGAAAACTCTTCAATAGATGATATTATTTTAGATAGTAAATATAATAAGTTGTGCAAGACGAGTCTAAAAATAATCACTAAGAACAAACATTTAAAAGCTATTAAAAATAGTTGAGAAAATGAAATTGGTGAGCTAAAAGAAAAGTTGTCTAAACTCGAGAAAAACAAGGAAGTTGCTCTTAAATGTACAATGTGTCAAACACTTAAAATTGACAACGAAAAACTCAAAGCTTTCAAGCAAACTCAATTTCAAAAGAGTACACACTCACTAAATGAAATGTCTAGTCTTCAAAAACATTTCGAAGATAAATCAGGTCTAGGGTTTAACTCATTTGAAGCATCGACAAGCGGGACTAAGAAAACAGAATTTATGAAATCTTAAAATAAGACATCCTCTGGTGGCAGCCCCCTGATTGCAGTGAACGACCCCCTTAGTGTACAAACGGCCCCTAAAGTAAATTAGAGACCGCTTGTCTGTTCAATAGGAAATGGAAAATCTGTTTCTTTTTAAAAATCTATTTTGGGTCCTAAACCAAAACATATAATGGTAAATAACATTAAAATTCTCGTTGCTAGTGATGATGAGGTTAAGCGGTTTTATAAACCTTCCTTAAAACCCGGAGTTGGATTTTCTAAACCGGACTTTAGGTCAAAAACTCCACCTCCTAGGAGAATTAATAATTCTCGTCCTCGATCTAAAGCACCACAACCAAAAAGGAACTTTAGATGACAAAATCGCCCAAATGGCTTTCCCGTAACATGGAATAATTTCTAATTTCAAGGTTACATGCCATGGGGAATTTGTCATCCATTTCCACATCCCAATCAAATGCATCAAATGCAAGGGAGGTTTAGTATTAACAACTTTGGACCCATGAGATATTGGGGACCAAATGTTTGAGTTATTGTGTTATATAAATAAATATGCCATAGAATTAATTTGGAGCCTGACGAGTGGATTAAAGATAGTGGATGCTCTAAACACATGATGGGCAACCGAAAGCTCTTCTCAACCTACAAGGCATACAATGGAGGTAACATCATTTTTGGTAGTAATCTACACGGTAACATCATTGGTAAAGGTACTATCTCTCATGGCTCACTTAATATTGCTAATGTAGAGCATGTATATAATTTAGGATTTAATTTTCTAAGTGTTGGTCAAATATGTGATAGTAAGTGTAAGGTTATGTTTTCTGAACATGATAGTGAAATTACTAAGGATAGAAAGGTAATAGGTAGAGGTATTAGGAAAAGAGGCTTATATGTGCAGAAATTAGGAAAGTATCCGAAAGACAAAATTTGTCTTGCAACGATTGATGAAAACTCCACTTTGTGGCATAGGAGATTAGGTCACACAAATATGCGTCTAATTCAATCGTTAACATCTAAGGAACTAGTTAGGAATTTAGCTAAGCTTAAGTTTTATCAACATCTTTGTGATGCTTGCAAAATTGGAAAACAAGCTCACGCTAGTCACAAAGCTAAGAATATAGTCTCAACGACTAGATGCTTAGAACTCCTTCATATGGATCTTTTTGGTCAATCCGTCGTACGGAGTTATGGAGGAAACATCTCACCTTAGTAATAGTAGATGACTATTCTAGGTATACATGGATAAGATTTCTTAAAACCAAAACTGAGGCTTTTGAGCAAATTGAAACCTTTAGTAAGAAAATACAAAACCAATTAGGATGTTCAATAGTATCAATTAGGATGGACCATGGTAGGGAATTTTATAATGAAGTGCAATTTAGAGAGCTTTGTAATGCCAATGGTATTGCACATAACTTCTTGGCTCCACGGACTCCACAATCAAATGGCGTGGTAGAAAGGAAAAATAGGACTCTACAAGAAATGAGTAGAACAATGTTAAATGAACAATCCTTACCATAACAGTTTTGGTGTAATGCCATAGACACTTCAACCTACATCCTCAGCTGAATCTTAATTAGAGCCATCTTAGGAAAAATACCATATGAACTCTTGAGAGGTAAGAAACCTACTCTTGATTACTTCAAAGTGTTTGGAAGCAAATGCTTCATCTTAAACACCAAAGATTACCTCACCAACTTTGACCCAAAGTCATACAAAGGTGTTTTCCTAGGCTATTCTCAAAATAGTAAAGCCTATATCATCCTAGAATAACACACCATGAAAATCGAAGAATTACTCAACGTGACATTTAATGAAACTCCCCCGCCATCTAAAACATCACCCTTGGTGGATGATGACTTAGATGAAGAAGAGGCAATTAAAGTTTCTGAAAAGAAATACTTAGAAAATGACATTGAGGATGAAACATTAGAAGTTGACAAAATTGTCAACATTAAAGAATCTAAGAACCATCCATTTTAAAACATCATAGGAAACCTTAACCAAAGAACTCTTAGGTCTCAAGCCTAAAACCAAAGTAACTTCTTTTGTTTTATATCAACTATAGAACCTAAGAATATGAATGGAGCCATAAAGGATGAAAGTTGGATAATTGCAATGCAAGAAGAAATAAATCAATTAATAGAAAATGATGTTTGGGAGTTAGTACCACACCCTAAGAGTACGATAATTATAAGAACGAAGTGGGTGTATAGAAATAAGCTAGACGAGAACGGTATCGTATCTCGTAACAAGGCTAGGTTAGTAGCTCAAGGTTATAATCAACAAGAGGGAATTGATTATGATGAAACTTATGCTCATGTAGCAATATTAGAGTCCATTAGGATTTTATTAGCCTATGCTTGTGCCTTAGATTTTAAATTATTCCAAATGGACATAAAAAGTACATTCCTGAATGGTTTTATCAATGAGGAGATATACATGGCACAACCTCCGTGATTCATTGATTTCAAAAAACCTAATCATGTTTATAAACTTAAGAAAGCTTTGTATGGTCTTAAACAAGCTCCTAAAGCTTGGTATGATAGATTAAAAGCTTTTCTTATTAAACATGAATATAACACGGGAATGGTAGATAACATACTTTTTACAAATAAGAAAGGTTCAAATCTCATCAGTGTTCAAATATATGTCAACGACATAATATTCGGTTCAACTTGTCAAGAGTTGTGTGATGACTTCGCCAAAATCATGCACGACGAGTTTGAAATAAGCATGATGGGTGAAGTAAACTTCTTTCTTGGACTACAAATAAATCAAATAGAAGATGGCATCTTCTTTACCCAATCTAAATATATTAAATAAATGCTTAATAAATTTGGCTTAGAAGATTCTAAACCAATAAAAACACCCATGTCCTTAGATACGAAACTCACGAAGGACAAAGAATGTGAGTCCATAAATAGTACTAAATACCGAGGCATGATAGGTAGTTTATTATACCTAACGGCAAGTAGGCCCGATATCATGTTTAGTGTCTGCCTTTGCGCACGTTTCCAAGAGGATCCCAAAACCTCTCATCTTGAAGCGGTTAAGCGTATCTTCTGATATATTAAAGGCACTACGCACTTAGAATTATGGTATCCTAAGGGGACCGGCATAGAAACCATAGTATATGCCGATTCTGATTATGCGGGAGATTATGTGGACCAAAAAAGCACTAGCAGTATTTGTACGTTCGTAGGATGTTGTCTAACATCGTAGTTCTTGAAGAAACAAATCGCTCTTGCTATATACATGACCGAAGCCGAACACGTAAGCGCCGGAAAGGCATGTCAACAAGCACTATGGATGAAACAATCTCTTCTCGACTATGACATTCGACTCGATGACGTTCTGATCATGTACGACAATAAAGGCACGATTGACCAAAGCAAAAGCTCGGTGCAACACTCGCAGATGAAACACATCGAAATACGTCACCATTTCCTTCGGGACAACGTCCAAAAATGAAACATCTCCATCGAAAAAGTCTCGTCTGAAGATAACATCACCGACATTCTCACTAAACCCCTCAAGCGCGAAGCGTTCAATTATCTCCGTCTTGGTTTAGGAATGATGAAACACATTCCGTAAATCGTTCTTTTCTTTTCTTCTAGTCTCGATTATAGTCTATGTTCCATTTCGTGTCGTGATAACTTAATTACTTCATCTGAAGTATTTTAAGAATTTTTAATTAGCGAAATGCAAATTAAAATGACAATCCTTTCGTAAAATTCGTCAAAAATCAAGTACAAAACCCATATGCTAAAGGCGCCCCCTGATTTAGCTAGGCAACCCCCATATATTTATGGGACTTCCAGGCAGGGAGTTATGTAATATTTGGCCATATTTTTAAACACAAAAACAAACACTCCTCTTCCCCTTCATAACAGCGACGAACGACACCCAAACCACACACATCTCAAAATCGACCATTAAAACTTAATTTAAAGGTGCAATCAACATCAATTATCATTCCAAACATCATAAACATCATTAATTGTAAGTTATTTCATCATTCTTCCTCTCACTCCATGTCTAGGATTCGATTGAACTCAAAATAAAAAATTAGGGGTTTTCATTTTTTCGAGTGTTATTATGCAATTAATACTATAATAACATAGTATATAACTATTATGCTTCTTGTAGACATATGATTTGCATAATTCAATGTGCTTGGTAAAATTTTTGACATGAACAAAACCCTAATTTATTTTCTAAAAGTTTCTCATGTTAGGAACTTCATGAAAATGTTTTAATTCATTGTTAATATATTCCAAAAATATTTTTGCACTCATGCATGACGAAATCATGATCGTTGCTCGAAGTATATAGTTAATATATATTTTTTCGATACTTTGATTGAGCAAAACTAAACTAAGGAGCGTTTGGCTTAACTCATAGGTTTTTGTTTAGAGTCGAATTAACCGCAACTCCATAATTGTTACATATAGGCACACATTAGGCATAAATTTTCAATAATTCGAGTTCATAATGATAAAAAAACTTTTATCTATTAAATTTTTTATAGGTGATAATGCCTCGTGTGACTGGGTCAGACCACAAAAACACTCGTGACTACATTCTAATTATTTTCAATGAATATACTCCACCTTTGATATACAAATTCGAATTTATTAAAAATCGTCACATCCATGAGGGTCGGGTTATGGATCCTAACTGTGATGATATCATTTATCTTACTACCATGTTTGAAATGATCGGTTTTGATTGTCTTTTATTAATAAGTGAACAAATTGTTCCCCGGTTCATTCTTGAGTTCTGTAGTCAATTCCAACTTGCCTATAATTCGGAAGGTCAAATGTTGGTCGAGTTCATCATCCAAAGCAAATTCTTTTCTTACACTTTCAAAGAGTTCGGTCTAATCCTAGGTATCCCTATCGAAGGTCAATGCTCATTTTCTGACAAATGGTCTCTCGACGAATTGGCCTTTAGTGTACCATCAGGAGGTCTTTATCAAAGCACCCCTCCTTCTCCTGAGGAAATCAAAACATACATCCAACTTGAGCGCGTGGAACCTTTAACTCGTACCCGCCATGGTAAAACTATTGATGTCGAGGAAAATTAAATTTTAACTCAGGAAATCCAAACCAACATGAAAATTTGGGTTGAAATTATTCGTGAAAAGGTATTCTGTCTTGGTGGTAATCAGGATCATGTTCTGGCTTATCTGTGTCATATGCTTTATTGTATCGCGACCTCCACGGGATACAATCTTGCATTCTTCATTGCAAAACGAGTGGAGTTGGTGATGACATCAAATAACATCTATTTTATAACATTATTTATCCTAGCTAAATTGCTCGTTCTATGTTATTTTGTGCATGAATTGGTACTTAATTGTTTATATTTGTTATTTGCAGTAAATATGGAGCAATTGGTGAAGATTAACTAAAAGGCACGTATTTTGGAGCTTAAATGAATAAATCTTAAAGACTACTGATCTGACATCTAATACGCCGTATCCATTAAGGAAGATACATCGTATCCGTGCCTTGACTTCACAAACAACCACGAAGATATAAAGACCAATACGCGTATCCATGAAGACTCATACGCCGTATCAAATCGCGGTTCATGAAAGATTTTGGAAGATATTTATCGTGGTCCCCACTCCAAGAAAACCCAATACACCGTATTGACAATATCCAATATGGCGTATCGACTTAATTCTAAAGGCTATAAATACCGAACCCTAAAGACGAATTTTGGTGTGCAAAAAATATACGAAAGACTGAGAAGAAGGTATAACTACCAGGTTTGACTTTTAGAAGAAAAGAGAAGCTACGAAGGTCTCGCAACGCCTTCAATCCATAGGAAAACCCCTTGTAAATTCTTATACTCTAAATACGTGTTTGGTTTTTGGTATCATTCATTAACTTGGTTAGGTTACCTTAATCGTTTGTCTATGATATTTGTATTCGCTATGTTTCTGATAATTTAACGTTTGGTTTATGTTTATCTTGATTGCATCTTATAAGTTGTGTGTTGCTTTATGTTTATCAATTTATACTCGTTTATGTGCTTAAGTATGCGACTTATCATTCAACTGAATCTAGAAAACAAACCAAGTGGACTAGATGCCGGGATAACTCTCTATATTGCAATTTATATATCTAGAGTAATAGGATCACAAATATTGACCTGTGTTTGCCTCTAGTTTAGTGAACAGATTAGACTAGCAGGTGACCTAGGATTAATAAACAACGTTTTGATTCCTTGGGTAAAGATCTAGACAGTGGACTACTATTATATAAAGAGCCGTTAAGTAGTAAGTTAGTAAAGTCTCGATGAGCTAGGATTTAATAAGATCACCATTATTGTTTTATAAGATGGATTATAATCAACCATGATTGCTTTATGCGGATGTGGTTAATTATAATAGAATTTCCATGTCTAGGTTTTAGGAAGAAGTACCGCCTAAATCTAGGAATGATATATCAATAACGAGATAAGACAATCATTGCACTTATAAACTAAAACTTGCATTTTATTAGATTAAATATGGTTAATATGTTTTTCTTACAATAGGCTTGACCGCTTTTCTATCTTATAAACCAAAACTTATGCCAGTCTCTCAGGCTGAAAACCCTCTTTTTACCATTAGTTTAGGTTTAACTTAGGTATAACTTAGAATAACTTAGGACTAACTTAGATAGGTAAAATACTAATAATTAAATATTAACATTCCCCCTCTTAGCGATCGACACCCTACTTACCAACAAAACTACAACTGATCGGGTACACTGCCCGTTAGTGTTGTTTTAGGTATAGTCAGCAAAATATAAATAATAAAACTTGATAATAAATAATACCTACGCACAACGACACATCAAGTTTTTGGTGTCGTTGCCGGGGAGTGAAATTGTTTAATTCCTATTTATTAGTATTTTTAGTTTAGATTTAGCATAATTTAGATTAGTTTAAATTTTGAATTCTTAGTTTAATTTGCTTTTGTGTACTTGTTTTGGTTTATTTGTTTGTTCTGCATTGGCGTTTGTTTCTGTCTAGTGTGTTAATACAAATACTCACACAAAAATGATATTTATATTTAATGATCTTTATGTTTTGATAATAACAAATATAATGTCATACTACGTATAAGTTTACGTAATCAAGTTATTTAGTCAAATGTTTACTTGACGATGACAAATCACTTAAGGTATGAATATGACATTATTAAACATAGTTAATGATCAAAGAAAAATATTATCATTTACATAAACCTTTTCTAATCAAATTATTTTAGTTAACACATGATTAATTAATAAAGCTGTTATATTAATCATGTAAGAACAAAATAAGATTAACCATAATTGAAACAATCCTTCAAAATCTTTTTCAAATCTAGAAATCTTTCCTTATTGTGATAAAAAGATTATGTTCTAGACGAATCTACTAAACAAGTTTTATTAGGTACAACACAATATTTTGTAAAGATTTTGGTTTAATACAAAATACAAAGGCTGTCCCAGCTACCACCCCCCAACGGTCCACCAAACACGGACGATCCAACTACGGTGGATCCATAGGTCACAACGAACAGCTGTTTAGGACAGCATTTGAATTTCAAAGTGTTGCCTATAAATAGCAACCTAAAGTCTTCATTTGAAGACAACTATTGACAAATATTTTTGCACATATCTTTTATCTTTTTCATATTCTTTGATCAATACTTAATTACATATATCCATTAAAAAGCTGATCAACTCCGGTCCACTCGTTAGTGAATGAACACTACTAAACGTCAAGCTTCAAGTGTTTAATATTAGTTAAGTCATCACCTTGTGATAATCAATATCATCTATATATCTTGTGAATGTGGTATTGGTATATCAACTGTTTATAGATCAGGTAAGTATTATAGGGCCATAAAATAGCAAAGAGTGTTATATTGGTTCTAGTCTATCTCGAAGTAGAACCGTATTTAGCATTATATCAAAAAAGTGTAAGCGACGTGTACGGTTTCCTCTGCCTAAAGGGAGATTGTTGACATAGTGAATATAACTCTAAGTGTTGGGTAACTTGGGAGTGAGTATGGCTAAGAGGAGCTTCGTAGCCGAACCACAATAAATCAATGTGTTACGGTTTATCTTTCGTTATCTTTACTTGTAATACTATCGTAATTACTTTTACTTAATAGCATCGCTATTCATATACACTTGTGTATATACTGTTTGAGGTTCACATAATTTGACAAATCTAAGTTTCTTAAAACGGTAAAAACTATTCAACCCCTATTCTAGTTTCCACAATTGTACAAAGCCAGTGTTACCGCAAGATCTTTACGTGTTGTACTTAAAGCTTGAATCGATCTATGGTTCTGATAAATATCTAGAAGGGCAATCTATGCAAAGACCACCACTTTTTGAAAGTGATCATTTTATATATTAGAAAAATAGATTTGAAACTTATGTGAAAGCAAAAGATTTAGATCACTTTGGCATATTATCTTAAATTGATTTTCCACTGTTTCAAAAATGAAAGTTTCCTAATTTTAGAGGTATGGTTCCTTTATTGAAAACAACCGATCGACTTAAAAAGAAACTTGCTAAAAAATAAAGGACCTAAAATGTTTCTTTATAAATGCCTTACCTAAAAAGAATACGAAAGAAGTTTAAGTTTGTAAAACACTACTAAGATTTATGGAATCGTTGTTAATCACACATCAAGGTAATAGCCAAGTAAAGGAATAAAACATTTGATCTTCTTGTTCAACAATATAAACAATTTACTATCCTTGAACGAAGAAACTAGAATAAGCAGTTTTGCATATTTACACTATAATTACTATCTATAAAGCTCTTGATGAAAGTAATCTCTAGCAAGAAACTATGTTAGAGAAGTTTATTAGGGCTCTACATCCTAATTGGAGATCAAATGTCACGACGAATGACGAATCAAAAAGATTTGTCACACTATCTACTACATGAGCTAATCGGCAACTCAAAAAGTACAATGAAGGTGTTCATGGAATCAGAATCCAAAATCCAATAGAGGCCAAAAGGAAAGATTTAAGTCCAATTTGCCTTGAAAGCTAAGGAAAGATGTATAGTGATTATGAACTACGACATCTGGAAACGAGACGAAGAATATGCAAAGACGATAAAGGACCTTTTAAAAAGTTCTTTAGAAGAAAGCGTAAATTTGTTTGGCAACCAAGAGAAGAAAAGAAATCATTCCGACAAAAGGATGAAAAGAAAGGAAAGAGTGAGGTTAAATAGGAATGAGAAATTTAAGTGAAGCTGTGTTGGCTGGAAATGCTTTAGATGTGGTGATCCAAATCATCTCATTGGCGATTGTCCAAAACCATCTCGTAACAAAGATCAAAAGGCCTTTATTGGAGGTTCTTGGAGCGATAGCGAAAATGACGCCGAATACAAAATTAACGATGAAACTTGTCTCATGGCTCAATAGTCAAATGAGGTAACTCTTAACTCTTCTTATTATAGTGATAATGCGTCTTCTCTAGATAATGATACTATGCAAATAGAATACGACAACTTATGTGAAATTAGCTTAAAAATCATTAACAAGAATAAAATTTTGAAAACTAAAAGAGATCTTTTAGAAAAAGAAATTTTAGAATTGAAAGAGAAAATTAAGAAACTTGAGAGAAGTAAAGAAATTGATATTACGTGTAAGTTATGTCAAAAACTTAAGCCAGAAAACACTATACTTAAGGAAACTCAAGTCAAGTTTGTAAAATTTGATAAAAGCGCTAATTCACTAAGAGAAATGTTAAATAATCAAAACCCATCTAGTTGTAAAATAGGTCTAGGATTTGATAGTAGTAAAGTGTCAACAAGCGAAACCAAACCCATAAGTTTTGTTGGGTCGTCCGCTGAAAATGCCACCGACGGATCCACCATAAAGGTGCACGGATCCACCATACATGGATCCGTGAATCGCACAGGTGCTGAAAAAATGGCAAAACATGTTTTTACTCCACCCATGTCTTCGAGATCGGATTTTGTCATTACTAGGAAGAAACTAATACCTAATAGAATTGAGGAGTCAAAGAAACCGTCTTTAAAACCATCACTTAAAATCGGTTTAGGTTATGTCAAAACCGAGTCTAGGTCGAAAACACCTCCACCTAGAAGAAAGATCTCTTTTCAACCAAGATACAACACACCTCAACCTAGAAGAAACTTTAAAGAACCAATTCACCAAAACATCTATCCTATGAATTGGAACAACCATCAAAGTCAAGGCTTTGTACATATGGGAAATTGTATCCCATTTCAATATCCCAATCAATTACAACAAACGCAAGGGATGTACAACACTAACATTTTCGGACCCATGAGATATTTGGGACCAAACGCTTGAATGTGTTTTTGTTGAAATAGGTATGCTTGAGAACATGCTTGGAATCGGATGAATGGATTAAAGATAGTGGGTTCTCCAAACATATGACCGGTAACAAGAATTTATTCTCTACCTACAAAGCATACAACGGAGGTAATGCTGTCTTTGGAAGTAACTTAAAAGGAAAGATCATAGGCAAAGGTACGATCTCAAATGAATCTCTCACTATATCTAATGTAGAACACGTAGATAACTTAGCGTTCAACTTACTTAGTATCGGTCAAATTTGTGACAATAAGTGTAGAGTCTTATTCACGGAAGAAGGTAGTGAAATAATTAAAGATGGTAAAACCATAGGAAATGAAATTAGAAAAAATGGTTTATACGTAATGAAATTAGGAAATAAGTCTCAAGACAAATGGTGTCTCGCCACGGTAGTAGATAACTCTACCTTATGGCATAGAAGACTTGGTCACGCAAACATGCGTTTAATATAATATTTGTCATCTAACGAATTAGTTAGAAACTTACCTAAGCTAAAAGATGATAAATATTCTTTTGATGCTTGCAAAATAGGGAAGCAAGCTCATGCAAGTCATAAAGCTAAAAATATGGTTTCTACTATAAGATGTTTAGAATTATTACATATGGACTTATTTGGTCCATCGACAATTAAAAGCTATGGAGGTAATTTATACACTTTAGTAGTAGTAGATGATTATTCTAGGTATACATGGACTAGATTTCTAAAAACTAAAAATGAAGCTTTTGAGAAATTTAAAATATTAAGTAGGAAAATTCAAACCAACTAGGTAGTTCTATAGTAGCTATTAGAATGGATCATGGTCGGGAATTTGATAATAAAGTACAATTCGAAGCTTATTGTGATGCACAAGGCATTACTTATAACTTCTCGGCTCCACGTACTGCACAATCAAATGGGGTAGTAGAAAGAAAGAATAGAACCTTTCAAGAGATGTCTAGGACTATGCTTAACGAACAATCCATTCCATAAAAGTTTTGGTGCAATGCCGTTGATACGTCAACCTATATACTAAATAGAATATTAATTTGACCAATACTAGAAAAAACCCCTTATGAAGTATTTAGAGGTAGAAAACCCTCTTTAGAATATTTTAAAGTATTTGGAAGTAAGTGCTTCATTTTAAATACTAAAGACTATCTAAACAAGTTTGATCCAAAGTCATACGAAGGTGTTTTTCTAGGATATTCTCAAAATAGTAAAGCCTATATAGTATTAAATAAACATACAATGAAAGTCGAAGAATCACTTAACGTGACATTTGATGAAAGTCCTCCTCCTACTAAATTATCACCATTGGTTGATGATGATGATGGTGAAGAAGAAGCTATTAGAAATAACACTAAAGTAGTAAATAATAATAATGAAGAAGATGAGTCGATAGAAGTTAACGAAGTCATTAACATTAAGGAGTCCAAGAATCATCCACTAGATCAAGTCATAGGGAATCTTAGTCAAAGAACCATAAGATCTCAAGCCCAAGATCATAGTAATTTCTTTTGTTTTATATTCACCATAGAACCCAAAGATGTTAATGAGGCATTAAACGATGAAAGTTAGGTTGTATCTATGCAAGAAGAACTAAATCAATTTGTAGCTAATGATGTTTGGGATTTAGTCCCTCTACCCGTAAGTCAATCCGTCATAGGAACAAAATAAGTCTTTAGAAATAAATTAGATGAAAATGGAATATAGTGTCTAAAAACAAGGCTAGGTTAGTGGCACAAGGATATAATCAACAAGAAGGTATAGATTATGATGAAACATACGCTCCGGTAGCTAGGTTAGATTCAATTAGAATACTTCTTGCTATTTCTTGTGTAAATGATTTTAAATTATA
Source organism: Tanacetum coccineum (assembly GCA_026074375.1). NCBI lineage: Eukaryota > Viridiplantae > Streptophyta > Magnoliopsida > Asterales > Asteraceae > Tanacetum > Tanacetum coccineum. Next base: position 1,222 of record BQNB010020201.1, on the reverse strand, counting down.
CCAAATGGTTGTAAAAAGTACTTTTCTAAATGGTTTTATTAACGAAGAGGTTTACGTTGCTCAACCTTCGGGGTTCATTGATTTCAAAAACTAAATTATGTTTATAAACTTAAAAAGGCTTTGTATGGTCTTAAGCAATCTCCTAAGGCTTGGTATGATAGACTAAAATAATTTTTGATAAAACACGAGTATTCAATGGGAATGGTCGATAACACACTTTTTACTAAGAAATCAAAGTCACATCTTATCATTGTTCAAATATATGTCGACGACATTATATTTGGTTCCACGAGTCAAAACTTATGTGATGATTTTAAAAAAATCATGCACGACGAGTTTGAAATGAGTATGATGGGGGAGTTGAACTTCTTCTTGGGTCTTCAAATAAAACAAACGAAAGACGGAATATTTTTCAATTAATCCAAGTACATCAAGGAGATGTTAAAGAAGTTCGGGTTGGAAGATTCTAAACCAACCAAGACGACGATGTCAATGGAGATCAAGCTCACTAAGGACGATGAATCCGATTTCATGGATAGCTCTAAATATCGAGGTATGATTGGTAGTTTACTTTATTTAACCGCAAGTAGGCCCGATATTGTGTTTAGTGTTTGCTTATGTGCTCGTTTCCAAGAAAATACTAAGACTACCCACTTAGAAGCCGTTAAGCGTATATTTTGGTATGTTAGAGGAACTACACATTAAGATTTATGTTATCCGAAAGGAACCGGAGTAGAATCTATAGTTTATGCCGACTCCGACCACGCGGGCGATTACGTTGATCGTAAAAGCACTAACGGCGTTTGTACGTTCATGGGATGTTGTTTGACATCTTGGTTCACTAAGAAACAAAGACCCTTGCTATCTCCACGACCGAAGCCGAATACATCTCTGCCGGGAAGGCATGTCAACAAGCACTTTGGATGAAACAAGCTCTCATCGACTACGACATACGACTTGAAGACGTTCTGAAAATGTGCGATAATAAGGTCGCTATAGACTTAAGTAAAAACCCCGTACAACACTCTAGAACTAAACATATAGATATCTGTCACTACTTTCTTCGCGATTATAACACCCTGTGTTTTCAAGTCATTGACGACGTCGATAAATCTACTATTAATTTTTAGCGTTGTACGCATTTGCTTTAAATCATAAATGTTAAGCTAAATCGCGTAAGCTAAAAATTAGCGTTCAAAGTAAACGGGCATCAAACAATTAA
>BQNB010020200.1:0-65796 GCA_026074375.1 Tanacetum coccineum | reverse complement strand
AAATATAGTGAATCCAGAAGTTGCAACATGAAAAAACTTAGGACCATTAATGGCAAGGTAGTTAGAAGCAAAAGAAGAGGGGATGGATGAAAATCAAGGACGTATCCTAGTAGAATTAGGCCCATAGGAATTTATGTGTCTTGGGATCAAATCGATGGAGAGACTATGGTAGGAGTAAGTTTCCCTCATTCACTATAAGAATGTCAACTTTTTATGTATCATACCTTCAATCATTATAATAATGTCATTTTTTTAGTTGTAGAATAGTATGGGTCTTCCTAGACATGCATGACCAGTTTGAATTACACCGGAAGATTGCATTATCCGTGCTTAAACTCAGTCTGAGATTGCATTAACCCAGTCATAACCACTGGCATCCTAAGAACCAAAACCTGTGCAAGAAGATCAAGAACAAGTTCAAGAAGATCAAGAACAAGTGTTGGAACCAATGTTTAGAAAGAGAGTATCAGAAAGGATCAAGCAACTTATGTTTAACATGCCACCATCACATGGACTAGGATTGAGTCTAAATGATGTCATTTTAGTAGAACAGTTGTTAGGTTTTAGTTAGTATGGCTTGCCAAATGTGTTGGTGCAACATTGACTAGGATCTCCTTTACGTTTTAATGATGAAAAATAAACGTTCACAAAACGTAAAATAACAAATGATAGATAAAATCCATAAAGTTGTATTTTAGCCTCTGGCGCACTGGTCATGCATCAGCACGTGGCCAGTGCTCCAGTTGCGAAATCCATTTTTATAAATTTGTTTTTGTCAGCTTTCCTCTAATCGAAACATTTGGAAACTTTAATAAAGGTATGTACATGATATTTGAGCATTTGGGAACCCTCCAAATAAGGTTTAGATTTAGAAAGGAGCAAAAACAAATCCTCCTGTTTTTCTATAGAACGCCAACTTAAATCTGTTATCAAACGCCTCTAGCCAAGGCCGATACTTCTTTCTAAACCTAGTATGATCATGTTTTCAACATACCATTAAACGAAAGTATTCATTTGACCTTAATCTGGATTTACGTTGTTCCTAATCATGTAACGGGTTTTACTCCCTTATTGGTCAAACTAAGTCAAGGGTCACTTTGCGTAAACGCGTCCTTTCTCGTTATGGGATAAGCTTTACTTAAGATGCAAAGCACTTAGCTTGTTTGCATCAAGATTATTAGTGATTAAATCCATTGTTGATTGTCATGGATTAAAGTCTAAATGACTAATTGAGTTTATGGTATTTTGAAGTTAATTATATGTTGACTTTTCTCACTTCCTTACCCATAAATGTTTTTACAAACTCACATGTATTCCTCACATGTACAAGTCCACAGTTATTGTACATAATCCTACAACCCACTCTTCCTAATCACTTGTTTACCTTCTTACCTAACAAGTAATTTTATCTCTTCAACACACACTCTAAACATCTTCTTCCTAAACAATCCCATAATCACATTTGCCCACTCTTTTCTCTCTTATTGGCAATATGATTATTAACCCAAATCAATCATTTGATTTCATACTTATCTTCATCTTCATCTTCAAACATTCATACACATAAACCTTTACCAAATAAACCCAAACCTTATCCTCAAAATGCCAACTCACATTTCTTTACACAATGTACCTTCTTTGTACTTGTTGTACTTTTATGTCCCCTTCATTCCCAAACAAGAATATTCCATATCTTTTCAAAACATTCTCCACCACATATTTACTATTCACATTCTTCTCCATAACGTTCAAATTACACACACACAACTTCTTCCTCACTCTTGATCAAGCCACTTCATTAATCCAAGTTCACACACTCTTTTCTCTACCCTTGGATTGAATCTCAAACAAATACACTTTAAATTATACCCTTGATCAAGCCACCTCATTAATCCAATATACATCATTCTATTTTCAACCATTGGATTGAATACTCATCTCAAACAAACACAACTTATCTCATAAACATTCACTTTTTACTCACACAACATGCACAACCTTTTATCACCCTTGATCTTGCCATATCACCTATCCTACTTACCTCTCTTCTTTACATTCTTACCCTCCATTTCAGATCAAAAAGATCATTTCCATCACATCATGTCACATCATGACAACTCATACACAACCCATTCATCTTTATCCAACATGTGCTTGAAAGATTTGAAATTCAAATTTCAAATTCATCCCTCTTTCTCACCAAGCAAAGAATATTCTCTTGTACCCTAACTAGCTATTTCAAATCTTTAGTTGTATCCCAACTAGGCTAGTTACACTTTGAGGAATACCTAAACTACCCTTGTTTGATATCTTTTTTCTCTCTTTTAACATAAGACAAACAAAAGTCTTTTAAACACTTCACAAATGCTTTTATCAAATGGATATTTGAGTTGGTTAACCTTGAGTGTAAGGATGATTAAAAGGTCATAGCATGAAGTACAATTAGGGGTTTAACAAAAGCGGGTAGTTAAAAAGCCAAAAACCAAAAAAAATGGGTTCGGGTCTCTGGCGCACTGGCCACGCGCTGACACACGGCTAGCGCCCCAGACGCAAATTGCATTTACCCACTATATTTTTTTTACTAGAGCATCCTTATATCTATTTACTAGAGCATCGCTATATTTTTTCATATAAAGGATATTTATATAAATACTAAAACTTTTCTCAAGATATTTTGAGTGACACAATGGTCTTTAGACATTTCCTAAGACATCGTGAGTGATACAATGATCTCCAAAAATTTTCATGACTTTACATAAGCCTCTTTTTGATGATATCGAAACTCGACACCGTTCTCGACCTCACCTGTTATTTCACTATCCGACCCCGAGTTTGAACAATTGTCTTGTACTTTTAAAGCACCTACGTCATCTCGTGAACTGTCGCCTAGAAACATGCCAATGAATTCGAACACAAGTTTAACCCGTCATCTCATAACATTTCATCTTCAAAAAATGACTTTTGGAACCCTGATATCGTTATATTTCGTGATAATGCTCAAGGAGAGAGATTTTCCCTCCTTAACAGAGAGATCTACAGGTCAAAATCCTTTCTGGAATCATTTTTCCCTTAAAGTTTGCACAATACATCCAGGAATGTTCGATGCTTTGTAGTGAATTTTTTTTAAAATCCTCAAATTAATTTTATGTGTCCATAATGATTTCGTCCATACCTCCCCGACTTATACCATCTTATAAACCACTTTGCTATCATATAAACTATACTCATAAACTATTTTATAAAGCTAAATTTATTGTCATCTTATAAACTATTTCGTTTTCAACTCAACAAAGCCTAATAATCCAAGAAACATAAAATAGAGTCGAATGGAACTTCAAAACCAAGATGATATAACACCTTTTGTTTCAAAGAAGTCGCTTACATGCTCATATCTAATAACAAATAAACAAATGATAATATTGCAGCTTCACTGCGGCCCATAAACCAGTCCTCGCATCCGCTATGTCCTCCTTTATCATCAATCAACAATCATTAAGTACAAACTCTGCCACCTATACTGATTCGTCAATAATATATATATAGTAAATAATATATATAACAAACCTACAAACCAAAATACACTTTAGGCCAAGGTTTTGGTCAAGAGTTCACCAAATGGGTAAAAATATATACGTAACGCAGTAAGTATGATACCCGGGTCGTTTATGTCCCAACGAGGCGTTAAATGGAAAATTAAATGACGTGATTGATGATTATGTTTGAATTATACCAAAGGTATGATTGATGTTTCTTATATCTAAGATAAAAAATGCAAAAAAAAATTAATGAAACCTAAAAAACAAAGCTAAATAACTTAAAACCTAAAACGGCATCGTGGCACGAAAAACGAGGCAACAAAAACCTTAATTTTGCAATTTTAACCCTAGAACAATTTTTTAAACTAAAATAGATTCTACTTGACTTAAAACGAATATTAAAAAAAACTAGACTTAAAAAACGGAGTTCGTGTTGACCAAGAAAGGCGGGTGAGTGGGGACAGGATGACAGGCATGGAAAGTAACGAAATCCCGTACTTTAAAAAAAGTGAAATTTTGTAAAAATGACCCTACACAAAAATTAATAATCTTCCTAGAAACTATATGACAAAAGAAAATTTTTAAAAAAAGTTTATATTTTTCTGATAATTATTTTATTTTTTATGAATTTTTTAAACTTTTAATGAAAATAAATTATAAAAAATACTAAATGATTATGAAAAATTCTGAAAAATTTACACAAAATAGCTTAAGGGATAAGGGTCCTAAGAAAAATAAGCTGGGGAAACCAGCTTATCAAATAAGCTGTTGAATAAGCCCAAACAGCTTATAAGCTTAAATGGCCAAAGTGGCCTTAAATAATAAATCCAACAAACCACTACCGGATGAGCTATTGTAGCACAGCGGTAGTGGTGTTGGGTTTATAAGGGTTGAGGGCTTTGAGGTCCTGGGTTCGAGTCTTGCTCACCCGGGGCTTTGGCCTTCCCCTTTATATTTTTTTTTCTAAAATTTTTTACACAAACTTTTTAAGCACTTGAGAATAAGCTTTTTTCTTAACTATGACTTTTTGTAAAACTCACTAATAAGCACGTGAATAAGCAAAAAAAAACTATGACAGTACCTTTTTCTTTTCTTTTCTCTTTTTCACACTTAAGCAAACAAAGACAAACTAATGAGCTTAAGAGCTCGAATAAGCAAACTAAAACCCTTAAATAAGCTAGAATCCTACTTGAACTAATCTAATAAGCTCATAAAATGGAAATAATCAGCTTAATCTCAAAAACAAGCAACAAAAAAAATGGAATAAGCCAAAGGGCTTATGACTGTTTTGCAACTAGGTGGGACAGCTTTTGGGGCTCAAATTTAAGCCCCTTAAGCTATTTTTAAGGTCAAGTGGGGCCCACAGCCTTGGTGAATTGCCAATAAGCTTCAATAAGCCCCACTTACTTTTTGCTTTGAAACATAAATAAGCCCTCAAATAAGCACTCAAAAAACTGACAGACGGCTTAAGTAGGCAAAAAGCTTGAAGTGGTTTATTTTTTTTTGCTTTATAGAACAAATAAGCAAAGGAAAAGGGATATTAAGCAATGACAAATGGATCAGCACACATAATAAGCAAATAGGAACAATAAGCACCAATTAAAACCACCAAATAAGCCAGAAAATGGCTTATTTAAGCTCTCAGCACCAGGGGAGCCTTTGTGGCTTGGCAGATTATGAAATAAGCTCAAATGAGCTCAAAATAAACTAAATTTCCTAAAAAGCTTTCTAAACTAATTTAATTATCCTAATGCAACAATGAATAAGCAAAAACGATGAGCATTAAGCAACAAAGACCAAAATAAGCCAACTCTTGGGACTGTTGGACAAACAGTCAAGGTACCAACTTGGGGCTTAATTTTAAGCCCCAAGATGTGTTCTAAAATCAAAGTGGGTCCCACAAACCTGCTTAATGACCTATAAGCTCTAAGAAAATGCACTCAGTTTGGATTTTAAAACAAATATAAGCACTTAAAAGTGCTTATAAAGATGGCTGTCTGGTCTTTTTGTATATTCAAAGGAAAAAGTGCTAAACTGAGGGCTTATCAATAAGTCCTCAAATAAGCTTCAAAGTGAAAGTGGACTCCAAACAGATTTGAAAATGCCTAAAATGAGCTTATGCTCAAAAGTTAGACTTCTAAAAATGATTTCAACAAGCTGATTTTTGCATTTCAAAAAGGAGATTTTGGCACTTTATGCAGGTTATTGGTAAAAACCACAAATGCAGCCAACTAAAACTCAAACTCAATGCACACAAACACTTAAAAATAACATACAATTAAGTCCTAATAAACACTTTAAGCCAAAACTAAAAAATAAGCTATTCTAACAAAGAAAATTACCACAGATTTAAACCTTAGCTAATTTAAACTAAGCTTTTGAAATTTAAACTATGAAAACTAATTAAAACCACTTATTAGACCATACTTTAGCTTATAGAAACTGACTTAAAGACCAAACCCATTACATGACCCCATTTGACCCATTTTGGGTCTTGTCCCAAACACTCCTTAATTTCTGAAAAGGACTTACAAAAGCCTTAGCTCTAAACAAGGCTGTCAATGCTCATTAGAGCTTAATCAACAAAGCTCTAGCTTGTGTTTAACAAGCTAGTAAGTCCATAAGCCCATCCATATCCGGCTTATCATCTAAATTATAAGCTGTGGTATTTTTTGGTGGGTTTTTTTTTGCTTTTTTTCTTCTTAACTAAATAGCTTTTTCAGTTTACTTAATGAAAACAACTTATAAATAAGCTATACTAAAAGCTTTTTAACGCAATGCAACACAAATTATTAGTTTAACAACTTGGAATTAAAGATGGTTTAATTTAAAAACATTAATTTTTCATTAAATAAATTGAGAATTATACAAAGCTACTAAAAATATAAGTGCCAATAAGCTGTAAAATGACTTAAAAAATTGACAATTAAACTAATAAGCTAAGCTATCATCAGATGCCCCCAAGGCTTACAAAAGGTACTATATTTATAGCCGAATGCTTTTCTTCTTGGTCTTGCAGATGTGCTTCTTTTGTGAGACACTTCCAAGGTTGTGTTAGTTGTGTGAGAGACTTCCAAAAGTGAATCTTAGCCCTCAATTCCATCTTGTGCTTCTTTATGAGCAATCTCAGCCATTGAAAAGCTTGGAAAATGGTGGGATTGCCAACTTGGCAATCTTATAAGGTATAGGGCTGATAGTGGAGTGGGGAGGGATGTTTTAACCATGGGTTGTTTGAGGTGCAGGGTAAAAGAATGAAGAAGAAACCCGTGAGTGGTTGTGGGGTTTTTTTAGGCGGGAATTTTGGTTGGGAGGGATAAACAGGGAAAGATTTTGAGTTTTGGCAAGTTCAGTCCTCCAACTCTTATATTCTTATTTCAAAATTCGTCCTTGTGGGTGGTACAAGGTTGAGGGTTTGGCAGAAATGCCCCCTCAACCTTATAACTCTATTTGCAAAAACAGTCCTTTGGTTAATACAACTTTAGGGGCTTGGCAAGTTCAGCCCCTAGAGTTATATTTAAGAAAAATGCAAAATCAGCCCTTGTCTTCTTTCTACTTGTAATATAACTTTGGGAATTGGCAAATTTAGTCCCTCAAGTTATATTCTTTTCTGATTCAGCTTCTCGGAGTTGACTTGACTTTGTCGGGGTTGACTTTGACTTTGACAGTTTGACTTTTTGACTTGGTTGACTTTTGGCTTTGATTTGGCTTCGTCTTTTCACACTTTTCCATTCCGTGCTCAGTTTTGTCGTTTTTGGCTTTGTTTTTCGTCCTTTTCTGAATATCCGTTTCCTGCACAATACAAATGCAAAACAAACATATATTTGACAGTTTTTGTCTGTTTTTGGTCATTTAAGTCCGTTTTTAATGGAAAAATGTATGTGTAATTAAGCACATACCACAAGTCCTTGACCAAGTTTTAGGGTTGGTGTTTGTTTCACATTCCTTACAGAAGTGTTTGATAAGGGTTTCATTGCTATTTGTACAAAACTATTTCTTTTTACTATGTTAGAATCCAAAATTTTAGAATCCTCTGCAGAGTGCCGGTTCCATACGTTTGAACTGGCCGGTTCTCTTGTAGAAGGAACTGACACCGCCGGTTCTACAATAGACGTTTCTTCATCTACATGACTCAATTTTTCCATTTTTATTTTGCTAGTATAAGCTATACCCTCTGTGAATCCAAGCCCGTGTTTATCTTTTAGTGATATTTGGTTATCAATCATTTCTTGCAAGAAGTAACTACTACTTTTGAAACTAGTTAGTTTTAAAGATAGTGAGTTTACATTAGATCGAAGTTCAATACAAGTTTCACATTCGACACAGGCTTCTTTGTTCTTTTCTAGTTGATCTAGCTTTTTTCTAAGATTGTCAATTTCGTTGTTTAATAGCTCATTTTTAGTCTTTAGGTGTTTGTTTTTGTTGATTATCCTAAGACTGATTTTGCATAATTTGTTATACTCATTTTGCAAAGATTCACTATCTAGAGATGAACTATGATAGTAAGGAGTGTAAAAGAATACCTCATTGTTGTCATGTGCCATGAGACAAATTTCATCTTTCTTGGAGTCTTCTTCACTATCGCTCTTACATTCTCCAATGAATGCCTTTTGATTGTTAAAGGAGTGTTTGGGACAATCACTTATGAAGTGATTTGGATCACCACACTTGAAGCACCTTCGATCTTCTTTCTCCTTTTTGTCTTCCTTTATTTTCTGGAAGTTCCCAAATAAAAACATTTATTTATATGATGTTGGTAAATATTGCGAAGAATTTAATGTTATTATGAATCAGAACTCGCTTTGAAGATCACATGTGGATATAAAATATCTATAAGTTTCGAACACTCGACCAATATATGTCCTGAAATTACTATAGAGTATTGTGTCTACAACCATAATGATTCAACATGTACTAGACCAGTTAAAAAATACAAAAAAATATAAGCTTCCGACCATGAAAACAAACATACTTTAGTTAAAAAATTCAATTCAAACACCCTTTGCCACAAAACTATGTTCTAACCCTTCTAATCCTACTAACAGTATTGATAACATCAAATAACGTCACATTTTACTATCTGGACCCATACATGTCTTCACCAACTTTTATATAATTATTGCAAGATTTTGGTCTTAAATGCTTAGTGAATTGATGATTGCAAGAAATGAAGAGTATTTGTAAGACAAAGCGAAAAGGTCTAATTTCTGGAGCTAAAATCGAAAGTACATTTAAGAAAAACTACATCTCTGCTACCATTACGACCGTATCCGCGCAAAAAAATACGGCGTTTCAGCCACCGTCATCACCAGAATACGCGGTACGTTTAATTCCTATTCACTATCACTCTTCACCTTTACACCGTATCCAAATCGTCGTCAGGCAACGATCTCATTAATTGATTAATGGCAAGTAATCTTGATTAGAATTGTATATATCGTATCGCGCGCACTCCAATGAATTAACCCCTATTCGCCGTATTCACCTTCCTACTGCTATCCAGACATTTTGCAGACACTATAAAAACAGAACTCAAAACGAGTATTCATGTGCCAAAAATTTTATTTTTATACCATACACTTTGAAGTCAAATTTCTCAAGAATTAAAGAGCAGCCAAGGTCAAGCACCAACCATAATTCCATAGAAGACATTGTGTAATTTTTACTTTCTTAATCATTTGATTTTCATTGTTTGATCACGTTTGTATAATTACAATGATTGTGGGCTAATACCCTCGGGTATTAGCCATGTTAATGAAGATTATAATGTTTGGTTTGTTTTAATCTGCTTGCTTTTTTATCGTTGTTGTCCTAATTAGGTTTATACTTTTACTTTTTATGTGCTTGAACATTGACACCTATCAGTCACTGGATCAAAGTGAGACTTAACAGGTAAATCTATGATGCTGGGATGCTCTCCATGTTGGTGTTTTGTATACACAGACTAATAGAACACAATCACACCAAGTCCTTTACCAGATAGATATGAGCCTTAGTTGACCGGCAAGTGACCGTGATATGTTTCAACCAAATTGTGTTCTTAATTTATAATGGTACTGATTTGGGTGGTGGCGACTACCGTATATAAAAACACTAACAAGCAATTAATCTGTAAAGTCGATGGGCCTAGGGCGAATTAACAGATCACCACTGCTCTTAAATTCCCTATGAAAGTGATTTATAATTAGACTAATGGAGCTTTTATGCGGTTGCGTTAGATGTTACACGGATTTTCATCTAGTCTGTATGGAAAAGTACCGCCTATGTCTTAAGAATGAATATGATCCTAAAATAAGTAGCATTTGTAATAAACAACAAATCAACATTTAATCGAATTAAACATTGTTAATTATATTGTTTCTATATTTGGCTTTGTACCGAGCTCCTTTAACGTGTGATTTAGTTGAATTCATCCTGAAATTTATTCTGTTTAGAAATAATATTTGTCACATAATATCACAAACGGAGTTGTACACTACAAACTAAACCTGTCCAATCTCTCATGCTGAATTTCTCCCATTACCACCTAGTAAACTATGTAAGACATAGGTTAACCAGATATATTAGACTAACTAGATACAGTTAAAATAGCTGGAAATGACTAATATAACGTCGCTCTTATTGTTACAAACACCCTACTACCGCGAAGCTACATCTTGACCGGGGTACACATGCCTTGTTAAATATTATTTTTAGGTTTGTTCGCCAAAATTAAATGTAAAACTTGAATAAATCATAAAATAATCACACCTACACACGACCACATCAGTCATTTCTGCGCCGTTGTCGGAGAGTGAATTGTTTAATCTTTATTCTTATTAGTATTTCTAACCTTTAACTTGCTTAGTGTAAATTAATTATGATTTCTAATTGTGTAATTTAATTGTGTGTTTAATTTATTGCATTATTTAATTATGTGTTTAAAAGTATTATGTTCTGGTTGATCATCTGATACGGTGTATCCACTAGTTGGATGCGGCGTATCTATCCTTTTGCTTAGAACAACGTATTGTTTTTACAGTCTAAACGGCGTATTTGTTCTTCCAAAATGATATGACGTATTCTGTGAACAAAATACGGAGTACTGCATGTCAACAGACTCATACGGCATATTCTAATCAATAGAATACGGCGTATCAGTCAACTAATACATTACCAATATTTCGTATTCGGTTTTCTGTTTTATTTTATGTGTTCTCTCCTATGAGAGCACATCCTACTGGTCATATGTGCTTATTCTTAGGAAACCGTTTGACGAAAAGGAATCGCAATGGCAACACCTGATCTGAATGGAACTCATACCACACCATGCCTTTCCAACCTAAATCTTGTTGAGCCAAAAACCAACAATGATGTTAAAAATAGAAATCAACAAAGACATTACTTAAGGAGCTACGTAATAACGCCTATAATGGAACTGAAGCAAATGATGCAGTTGACCATATTGCTAGATTCACTACTACAAAATGAATCTAAAGTCCACATTCACTAATGTGTCTTGTATTATGATCTCTTATAATGTTGCTTATGCCAAATGTGACACTATTACCAATGCTGCCTTATGTAACGTTGCTAGGTTTAATACAACACTTTTATAAGAATTGATTGTACTACAGCTTTCTACAGTGTAGCTTAAGTTTTAGCAAATACAATACTATTAATGGTGCAACTACTTTATATAACTCAGAGTTCAACATCTTTTTACCTTCAAGTGATGACAACACTTATGACATTCAACTGCAGCACTTTTTTGCATTAACTACAACATTACTACCAGACTATAATTACAACACTTTTCGCTATGCGTGCAGACACTTTATTCGATAAAAGTAACACGATCTTATTTAGTAACGCTATAATTGCAACACTTTAATCGATTAGATGCAACAATTTTGGTTTTTTTAGCACACAGTTGCAACACTTATTTAAATGAATTGTAACACTTTTGTTCCATGCAATATGAATGATACGTATATCCATTTCCATGTAACAATTCTAATACAATAATATTTTCACTTCCGTAATAGCAAAAATATTATATCATAAATAATATCATATTGTACTTTCACATGTACATACAACTAGTATTCTGTCTAATCAACAAAAAATAAAGTTATCAAATTACAACCCTCCAAATCTTGACATCGTCTTTGCCAATTCAACCCGTGAGTTGACGTCGACCAAAATAGCACGTAGCCTGTTGCATACGAAATCAACAAAAGAATACAATTAGTTTATAAGATGAAAGAAGCAAACCTCAGCTGGATTAGAAAGATAAACCAACTGCGTCATTTTGTAATGTCCATAAGGAGCTTTCTCCTAAATTAAAGAAAACACGCAACACATCATATAGAAGCGATCACTATGGGTCAGAGAATAATATTTGATTTCCGAAAAGATCTTATTGAATTAAACATAGCCTTCTACTATCTAGCTCCACTTTCCGTTAGCAACCTGTTACCAACATCATATACATACAATCCAGATTCACGTCTTGACACATAAGCTTTTTTATTTAATTGGCACGTCACAACTTATCTTCTTGAACATGGAGTACTGAGGTACGGGGTATTGGCTTGCATACCACAACATTTCCAGATTCTCGAGTGGATAAAGTGTAACTATTTTAACATTGAAGGCGTGCTCATTTTATGGTAAGCGCAAGACCAGAACATGCCCCCGAAACCCATTGCAGATGTACCCACCAATACACATATAGAAGAGAAGGATGAAAGCACACAACAATACAAACAGTGAAGGTTAGAAATAGGTTTAAAAAATGTTTGCATTATATTAAAAGTAAACGAATATAGATAATAATGCGGTTGATAAATTATCTGTAATTATTCTTCAGAGATGCTTCCACAACTTTGTTAATTCAGCTAAGTAAAAATTTCTATTTTAGCGTTTATCTTCTTCGGGTAGCAGTAGTAATATAAAGGCCAAACAGAACCTGTAATTTTAAGCGTCTTGGGTGTTCTGGTTGTGAGCCATATGGCTTGTGCCACAGGAATCGTCTGAAAATCCTGGACATGATAGATCAGAATATACCTTCGAACACTCAGTCGCGAACTGTCAAGCCTTGTTGTGAGGTTTTTCTTCTCTGCCCGAGTGGACTTACCGCATGGATACTTAAGTATTCACAAAACTTGTATTAATGTGTTGTTCGTAATGGCGCATTCTAATCTAAATTATGGATATTAATTTTTTGAATAGTTGCCCATATGGTCACACTGCCCTAACTGCGACTACCTCTGAAGTAGAGATACAGCATTGTAACCGTGCGAGTTTGAGTGCCTTCTTCAAAAGCTTGTTTCCGCTCTGTATACACCTTGATTAAAACCACTATACTGATGGTTTATATGCAGATATACTTACCAACAACCTCGTGCAATGCCGAATCATACTTGTGGTGGAGCAAACATATGGGCAGATATTAAAACTATTGGCGAGCTGTTTTGTTCAAAAAGGTCGTATTGTCCAACAAGTACACAAGAACTCAGTTGCAGTAAAGGGTATTTCTTTATGTCTCCTATTTCTGCTATATGCTATTTATCGTCTCATTTAACTGACCAAATATTGACCCCTGTCTCTGTGTTTTTACTTATGTTCAAACCAACCCCTTTGAAGAAGAGATAATGTCTCTTGATTAACCTGAATATTAAGACTAAGGTCATTCAAGTAGATGGCTAGGAAAATGCAGAAGTAATATGACAAGACTATAGCTCACTTTGTAAGCGAATTCATTTCTTTAACGGCAAAAATCATATTAGAAATCTAAACTCAGTCCAAAGCAGAATTCAAAAGATAGACAGTCAGCAGGAAACATCTATACAGTAAGTGTCTACAGCATATTGCATATAGTATCATAAAGCACATCAGGAGAAAGGCCACTTTGGATCAGCTGATTAAAAGTATCGTCACAAGATTTTGAGGCTTGAACGTTCTGACTTATGACACCTTCAAACAAAATGTTAAATTTACTTAAACCACAAAAGAAGTGTAGTACTGCTTGCTACACATGCACTTATTCACTATATCAGGAAAACCATGGGTAAGCATTTAGGTAAGTCCAGCTATGAAATTCCAATATACTTAACCATTTTTTACAGCCAATATTAGCTAGTGCAATCTTTAAGGTCAGTTATAAAAACTGATATAAGTGGTAACTAAACCAAGCCTGGATGTAGGAAAATGACTAAAAGCTCTAGCTAAGAAAATGACTAAAAGCTCTAGCTAGCTTATCGGGCCAAATCGGGTTATCGGGCCGGGTCAAATCGGGTTATAAAAATCTTGTCGGTTTATTTTTACCCGAACCCGATAACCCGATAGTAATAGCGGTCGTTAGGGTAAATAAATAAACGCTATCGGGTTATCGGTCGAGACCCTATAAGACCCAAAATCAATTTCTATTTTTTAATTATAATAGTTTCGAAGACAATCTGGTGTGGACTTATATGGGTTGAGGTAGAACCTACTACCTCGTTGCTATTATTACACAGTATAACACAAGAGAATAGACATTGTGTGGATAAGGAGTTTTTTGGATTCTATTAAAGTGAGCTCTATTGTTTTTTACCTTTTAAATGTCTGAACGATAAAAATACAAATCAGTTTATTCTTAAAAACAGTTTTAAATTATACGAAACCATAAACATGTTTAAAAATTATATGGAGCATTTTAGTCATTAAATTACATAGTTGTGTAACGTGAGAATAAAATGTCTTAAATAAAACATTCAAAATTTTTGTGTCGCAATTTATTCTCATGAAGTAGTCATATTATAAGTACTCCCATAGTGTGTTAAACATCTTCACATTTTAACAAATTTAATACTATCAAGAACTTACAAACATAAAATTGCGAAAAAAATAAAAATTTCATATTATTCTAAACAGTGTCAATTAACAATTATAAAATACTATTTGATAGCAGTGTTTGAGCAAAAATCGAGCCTAACGACCGATTAATCGGCAGCCTAGCGGCTAGGCTGAGGATTAACCGCCCTTGATTTTTCACTAATCTGCCGTATAATCGTTTTTGTCGTCACAAAATCGGTCAACATACCGATTAATCGGATAAAATCGGCCAAAATCGGGCATAAATCGCCAAATCGAGATAAAAATCGGCTAAATACGGTACAAACTCGATTACGATATGAAACATCGCCACATCGCGGGGTATTTAATCTATCTTATCGGACAAAATCGCAGTTATAAGTAGTGTTAGCATTTTTACTTGTACTTAACGGTGATTTCGTTTTTACGTTTAGCTTGGGTTTGGGACTAGTGAAAAATCGGGGACGATGAATTTATCCGTCAGGACATCCGTAGATTATTCTATGGGCGCTTCTCATTCTATGATCCCAGTGTTGATAAAATAAAGGAAGTCAAACAGGTAGTTAAGAAAAGAAAAAGGAAAATCCAAAAATATTAGGGATATTTAGTGTACATATAAAAAATGGTGAAAACGGGACTTGTCGGAACTATTGATTCTTTATTTCCCTTGACGAACACTTAGCTACTTTTCGAGGTTATTAGTCGAGGGGGATCGAGATTCTTAGTTTTCGTAAATGTTTACTTCATAACATTGCGTGAGGACACGGCAATACCTTAGTATGGGGGATTTTGGTATGTGCTTAATTACACATACCTTTTTCCATTAAAAACGGACTTAAATGACCAAAAACAGACAAAAACTGCCAAATATATGTTTGTTTTGCATTTGTGTTGTGCAGGAAACGGATATCACAAAAAAGGACGAAAAACAAAGCCAAAAACGACAAAACCGAGCATGGAATGGAAAAGTGTGAAAAGACAAAGTCAAATCGAAGCCAAAGTCAATCAAAGTCAAAAAGTCAACAAAAGTCAACCCCGACAAAGTCAACGTCAAAAGAAAGTCAAAGCAAAGAAAAATATAACTTGAGGGACCAGAAATGCCAAATCCCTAAGTTGTTGCAAGAAGATAAAAGATAGGGGCTGAGATTGCTATTTATTGGAAATACAACTTTAGGGGGCATTTCTGCCAAACCCCTAAAGTGGTATTAATAAGGGTCTGTTTTTGCAAATGGAGTTATAAGGTTGAGGGGGCATTTCTGCCAAACCCTCAACCTTGTACCACCCACAAAGACGAACTTTGCTTCTTCCCACTTTTACCCTGAACCTTCATCAAAACCCTGGATAAAACATTCCCCTCACCTCCACTAAACCCCTAAACCACTTTACATGCTGGCAATCCTCAACTTTTTAAATAATCAATAAATTTCAATGATGGAGATGACTTGGAAAAAGATTAAGGGCTGGGATTTGGTCTAAGAATGCTCTCACACAACAAACACATTGTGGCTTTTGTTTTGAGTCCATTTTAATCATTAGAATACATTAAAAATCTGGTCATAAAAGATTTAAATCTGTTTTATAGGTTTAAGAGCAAATGGGTCAAAAAATGTCTAAAATTTCCTATTTATGGTTCAGTTTTCACCAATTTTTGATCTTACTTTTAGGTTAGTTAGATTATGTTTTAGGTTATGATTTTGGCAATAAGTTCATTGGAGGGTGAACTAAATCTGTTTGAGGTTTGTTTAAAGTTTTGAGCTTATTTCAGTACAAAAAGCCTTAATTTAGGTCCTAAAAGTGCTTATTTTACATGTAAAATTGAAAAAAATAGTGTAGGATCATTTTTTGCTTATTGTGCTTATTTCAGTGGCTTATTTAAAAAAGTGAATAGGTGGGCTTAATAAGGACTCATTAGTGAGCTTATTTCCAAAAGCCCACTTTGCAGTTTGGCTTATTGGTGATTTTAGCTTATTTTTATTTTGGCTTATTTAAAGAACGGGTTTTGACCCCGTTCTTGTCTTGACTCGTTTTTGGGTCAAACGAACTCCGTTTTTAGTCTAGTTTTTTAAACTTCGTTATTTGTCATTTAGAATCTATTTTAGCTTTTAAATTTGTTCTAGGGTTTAATTTGCAAAATTTAGGTTTTTAGCCCTCGTTTTTCATGCCCGTTTTAGGTTTTAAGTTATATAGCTTTCGTTTTTAGGTTTTATTTAATCGTTTTTGCATATTTAACTTGTAGAAATAGAAAACCAATCATACCTTCATCATATTCAAACATCAATCATCAATCCGTCATTCGATTTTCCATTTAAGCCTCGTTGGGACATAACGACCCGGGAATCATACTTCCGGCTACGTATATATATTATTTTTGTGAACATTTGACCAATCCTTGGCTAAAGGTATTTGGTTGATTGTTTGCTTATATTATATATATATATATATATATATATATATATATATATATATATTATTGACGAATCAAGGGGGTGTCTTAACAACTCTTAATGTCTTTTTCTTTCTTTTTTTATTTATTTTCTACTTTGCTGTTATTTTTTTTTTCATTTCTTATTTTTTTTTCTTGTTTCACTTTTATCTTTTGTATTAAAAGTATTAAATAGATTGATTGCATATGTTTTGTTATATAAAGAATGTATAAGATTATAATTATATTTTGTTCAAATTGAAGGGTACGGTTTCGGACTCATACATCTTAATTCTAGCGCGACTCATTTAGTTAATCGTTTTAAAAGTTCAATTTAAACTCTAACACGTTTTTTTTCTTTGTCGAATAAACATGAGATTGCATGTTTTTTTTAAATACTTTTAAATTTAAATTGATTATATTATAAAATTTGCTTTTTTTATTTAATAAAATTTATTTTTTGTACGAATGCAATCGTTTTATATTTACATTGTAAAAACTATTGTTTAACACATATATACATTTTTATCAAAACAAACAGTTTTATTTCATTCAGATTCAGACTTCTCAACCACTTATTCAGATTAAGATGGGAATCAGATTCAGACTTTTCTACCGAATATTCAGATTCAGATGTGCGAATCAGATTCAGATTCAGAGCCTCTTAATAAACAAACAGCACCTAAGGTCTGACCGCGTCTGACTCGATGTTTTTGGCAAAAACAAACACACCCTAACAACAAACAACTCACATCTAAACACGCTTAAAATCAAACAGACTAATTAATACTCAAATTAATCAACCTAGAAACAATGACTAACATCCTTAGTTTGCAACAAAACAAAATAAGCTATAAAAATCATACCGAGATAAAGTCGATCCAATAGTACACATATCAATTAAACAAACAAACTCTTATGTAATAAAAAATAAACCTAGAAAATCATCAACAACCAGCTTTACTTTTTAAATCATAAAATCAAAACTGACCCTAACAATCAGATTTAATATTATTTAATAAAATCAAAATTGAAGCTATAATTAATTATTAACAATCAGATTTAAAAAATCAAAATCTAACCTACAAGTCAGGTTCAACATGAGCCATAAAAAATAATCTGTTACAAAATTTGAAGAGTAATAACAAAAAGATGAAGAAATTATACTGATGAATGGTGATAAGATAGAGTCGATCTGAAGATAAATTAGAGTTTGAATTGATTACAAATAAATAAAAAAGTAATGAGATTTATTTTGGGGAAAAGCATAAATGAAACAGGACGTGTAGCAAAATTCAATAAAGTGGTTTTCTTTTTTAACTTTGGGTAAAAAAAAGGGATGGGAATCTAAAGAAAGAAGTAACCGGGAGATCAAATTTTCTAAAATTTTTGTATAACACTTTTAAAATAAGTGTTGTCTTTATGCATTAGTAATTGCAACACTTTTTTAAAGTGTTGCGTTATGTTGTTGAACTTGCAACACTTTAATAAAAGTGTTATTTTTGATATTAATATGCAACACTTATATTGAAAATGTTGCCTTTTCATCAATCTTATAAAATATGCAATACATTTAAAAAGTGTTGCTTATAAAATGTTGCATTAGGCTCATTTTCTTGTATTTCTCCAAATATTAGATCTAGTTAAAATTCCCAATGTTGACCCAGAACAACTGCGCATTTTTGTGTTTCCACTCTCACCGGGGGGCACGTAGGTAGTGGATGCACGAAGGAAATGACAAGATTGCTACATGGGTAGAGTTAGTTGATAAATTCTTCTACAAATACTATCGAATATCCCGTGCCAGTAAAATGAATGATACTAATGGAGATGGTGAAAGTTACCTAAGATTTATGAATTGGTTAAGCTCGAAATTAAAAACCCTTGGAAGTTGAACAGTGTAACTAAGAATGCACTATGGGATTTTTGGGAAAATGGATACGATAATGAAACGCTCATTGATGATATAGTGTCAAGTGATGACGAATGTAACGAATCGGACCATATGAATCACCAAGACACTAATCCATTTTTCGATCCCTACCTGAATGCTAAGGACGAAGGTAACAAAAGCTACCATGAGAAGTGTAATGGCGACACTAGTGGATCAGAAAACTTCGTTCCAAATGACGCACCGCACTCTGGCGAAATAGACCAACCCAACAAAGGAATATGCATAGTGGACAAATTCGAGGTGATCAAATACTCAATTGGAGATAACAAAGAATTTCTAGCCATTTGCACCCGCGAATGCAACTCTTGGGCTCAAACTGTTGACGGAATATCCAGTATCTACCTTGATATCTTCCGCAAAAAGGATGAAGAATGGACCGTAACGCGCACCAAGTAGGAACCGCAAAGAAGGAAAAAGGTCGAACTTAACGACCAGCTGAAACAAAAGTGCTTCCCGGGAGACAACCCGGTTATTTTTAAATTGTTTGTCGCATTTAAATTGTTTGAATTTAAATTAATTGTTGAGTCTGTCTTCCCAGACATTACATACGGCGTATCGAACCACTCAGGATACGGCGTATGTATGTCTGGACGTTATCAGTATTTTAAATTCAAGTATTTAATTTCCAGTATTTAAATTGTTTTTACAGGTTTACATACGGCGTATCATAGGGTTTGGGATACGGCGTATTGTAACCTGTACAATTGTATGTTTAATTATTTGCATGTATTGTAGGATAGCCGAGGTAGAAATTGCATGAACGTCTTCTAAACTTTCATGCAATACCTTGCTGCAAACGAAATCGACTTAATGGTATACTCTGAAAATGACATGTGTTAAACTCACACGGGCATTCTGAAGCCCTCGTCAACATACCTTTTGCTCAAACACTCAAAATGGAGAACCACCCGCAGCAAACTATCCAGGGAGTTTCCTCGTTTTAATTCTATTTCCCATATTATTTAACTGTTTTATCTATAGCAAATGTGGAAACCCCCCCCCGTTGTATAATATAGAGTGGTGGATGGAGAATTAGAATGTAACCTGACCCTTATTTCACCACACAAAAATGCTACATGCTTAAAAATAGACCAAATTTAAAAAAAATTAGCATACTTTTTGTGAAAAATCACTAGTTACATTACCTCGCGCACTATAACCCTTAATGTCAAATTGTGAGAATTTAGCCTATTCCGTTCTCAATTGCTTACTAGAAATTCCATAAAATATGAGGGTGCTGGTGATGTAGTGGACTTTAGAACTTGGCCTGGTATATCGCTCGAGACCTCAATGATGAGTACTATGGATTTAGATGGAGTAACATGCTTAACTGGTAAATTTCTAGGATTAAACCAAAAAGCCTACATGTTGTTATATTAACTAACTACACTGGTTAGTTAACCCCCATGTAACCCTTTGCTTACTCTCACTTTTAGAGTAAGATACCCCTAGAATAACCTGCTGAGCCATTTCTTTCTTTTTCCAAACCAATTAAAATTGTTTCGTTTCACCTTTACACCTTAGCCTACCGTGTAGATTAAAGCCTATTTTAATCAAAGTTGCTAGTTGCTTTCGTGTAAAGTTTTGTAGTTCCTGCGTCAAAGTAAAAATTTTCTATCTCTGTAATGGTCGGGAAAATTGCACAATGCAATGAGAATATTTGTAGCTCGTGTATTTTGCTACTTTCGCGATTATGTATTATGTCCGAAGAAGAAATGTTAAAAGGAAAAATTAGCCGGACGAATGATGATAGTGAAGACGGTGAAAATACACCGAGATTTATGTTGTATTGTTGAAAGAAAGATAGTCGGTTCATTGAGCTTATACCAATGAGATTATTTGAAAGGATCGATAATTCGTTGATACGTACAAAAATTCAACGATGTAGAGTATTGTTAAAAGTGGCCGATATCACCACTTATCTTGTAAAGTATGTAAAATTCAGGATGTAAGAGAAGTTGACCGTTATGGGAACGCCAACTTAGGTTGTCTTTGTCATTCATGTGATCGAGGCATTTGTTTATATGTTCAAGTATTTGTCATGGAACGGTCGGGAAAGTTACTAGCAACCGTACCTTATTTGTTGGCTTTAATCTATTTGTTTTGTATATTTTATTTAACAACCATTTACTTCCCTTTCCTGATGACTAACCTTAGGATCTACTCGAATGAGGATGTGTACAAGCCATGCATGTCTATTCCGTCGTTACGGCCATCTATGCGTGACTCAGTTGCTTTGTTGGATGACGACCTTCGGTGAAAGTCAAAAGCTTCATACCCTATATCATTCTTCGTCCTAACCTTTGGTGAAAGATTAAAGAATGATTAGCCCTAAGCCTATTTATAAAATCCCAATTTACCTTTTGACTTGTTAGTCCTGAGCTCTAGTGGTGGAGATGTGAATCCTTGCCAAGCTTATGATATAAAGCTAATCACGACTGAGAAATTGAGCGTACCACTTAAATGTTACACCTTAGATTAGTTGAGTGATCTAAGTGTTTTCATTTCCATATTTCGTGAGGTGCTTGGTTTTGTACAGGTGGTTAGAACAAAAAATTGCTTAACGGAAAAATACTTAACCTCGATTGGGATACATTTTAAAAACTTTTCTAAAGTCTACTTGAGGACAAGTAGGATTCAAGTGGGGGGATATATGATAACATCAAATAACGTCACATTTTACTATATTTATCCCATACATTTTACCCACTTTTATATAATTATTGCAAGATATTGGTACTTAATTGCTTAAAGTTTATGATTGCAGTAATTATGGAGTGATTTGTGAAGACAAAGCTAAAAGGCGCAATTCTGGATCTAAAACGAAGACATTTGAAGAAAACTCATATTTGATACCATACGTCGTATCCAACAAAGAAGATACAACGTATCAGCGCCAGCTCATCACAAGAATACGCGTACATTTAATTCCCAGTTCGGCGTATCACTCTTCACCTATACACCGTATCTAGCTAGTCGTCAGTCAAAGATCTGCAGTTAATGTGATTGATGGCAATTAATCTTGATTGATTTAAACGTATCACGCACTCTAAGGAAATTAACCATGTACGCCGTATTCACCTTACTCCATAAGGCGTATCCAGGCATTTTCAGACACTATAAATACGAGACTCGAAAACGAGTTTCAGTGTGCAAAAGTTATGTTCTCTATACCATACACTCTGAAGTAAAATTTCTTAAGAAATAAGGAGCAGCCAAGGTCAAGCACCAACCATAATTTCATAGAAGACTTCGTGTAATTTTTTACTTTCTTAATCATTCATTTTCATTGTTTGATCATGTTTGTATAATTACAATGATTGTGTGCTAATACCCTCGGGTATTAGCCATGTTAATGAAGATTATAATGTTTGGTTTGTTTTAATTTGTCTTGCTTAATTTATCGTTGTTGTCTAATTATGTTTATCGCCTTCTACTTGTTTATGTGCCTATACATGCGACCTATCATTCAACTGAGTCTAGTGAGACTTAACATGTAATTTAGATGATGGGATAGCTCTTCATGTTGTGTTTTGTATACCCGGACCAATAGGGTCACAGATGACACACTGTCCTTACCCTTTGATTATAAGCTTAGTTGGACCTGCAGGTGACCCAATTGTTTCTAACCAGTAAGTTCTTAAAATTTGTAACTGATTTGGTGTGACTACCGGTATATAAAACACCGTCAAGCAATAAGTGGGTAAAGTCCCGATGGGCTAGGGTATTAACAGGATCACCATTGCTTTAATTCCCTATGATAGATTATAATTAGACTAATGGATGCTTTATGCGGATGCGTTAATCGTGACAGGATTGTTCGTATCTAGGTCTTAGGAAGAAGTACCGCCTAAGTCTTAAGAATGATATGCCGCCTCGAAATAAGTAGCCATTGCACTAAACAAACAAATCAACATTTAATCGGATTTAACATGGTTAATACAGTTTTCTATTATTTGGCTTGTACCGCTCCTTTATCTTGTGATTATTTGATTTCGTGTTTATTGTGTTTAGAATTAATATTTGTCACCACTAAACCTGTGCTAGTCTCTCAGGCTGAAAACCCCCTATTTACCACTAGTAAATATGTACAACATAGGTTTAACCAGTAATTAGACTAATCTAGATAGATTAAAATACTGATAGAATATTAGGTTAACGTTCGCTCTTAGTGTTCGACACCCTACTTACCGCGAAGCTACATCTTGACCGGGTACACTGCCCGTTAAAGTGTTGTTTTTAGGTTTGTCGGCTAAATATATTTAGCCGTGTTTTTATGTAAAGTGATGGTCATTATATATTCCCGAGCCTTGTATAGGAAAAACATAGTTTACGGGAATTCATTTAAGCTAATTGGGCCTAGTTGTCGGGCTTAAAGCCCATGTGTATTAGGTTCGGCCCAAAGACAAAGCCCAACAACCAAAGTAGGGTTAAAAACTCCATGTACTATAAATAACCTTACACACGCACAAGTTGTAAGAGGTGTTGCTTCTCATTTCTCTCTAAGTGCAAGTAACCATTTTCTCTCTTTTATTTCTCTCTCTAGTTCTTTCTCTCTCTAAGTTTTTTTCTTATTTTGTGTTTTATGGTGATGAAATGATATCATGTAACAAGTGGTATCAAGAGCCAAGGTTAGGTTTAGTGTTTTAGTTGTGGTTATATTAAGCTTATTGGTTTGGCTTATTGGCTTATTTTCTGTCTTTTTCTATTTTGCCTAGTACTTTAATAAAAGGTACACACTTTTCTATCAAAAAAAAATCACAATATCTAAATTTAACAAAATTTTGTGGGACACTTCTCTTTACTTCATTAAATTCGTGTTTCTATTTTACATTAAGGTGTGTTTTTGTTGTGTCAATAGGAAACAAGTTATTGTTTTTCAACTTCCGACAAAGAATGTTTTTCCTTTGGTACAATCTGTTTACCCTTTGATACGAGTTTTTTCTCTCTCTTTTTTCTTATCTGTTCAAACCGTTCATAGCTTTTTCTTGATGAAAACTGCTTTTTAAAAGCTTATCAGAGATTATTTGTCACGAGCTTATTTCTTGTCTATTCGTTCTTTACAAAGTCTACACACAAACTAAGCTTGAACGTTCATTACCAACTTCAAATCACAGCTTATTGGTGTTTATGCTTATTAGACGAAGCTTATTTTGTGGGTTAAAACTGCTTAAACAATAGCTTATTTTAGAGCTTATTTTGGGTGGCTTATTCCTTTGCTTGTGGTCATCACCGTTTGAAAAACAACAAGGAACACCGATCCAAGTTCACCGGATACGCATATTCTTTATCAACTGGATACGCAACAAGTCTTTGTCAACCAGATACACAACAAGTCTTTGTCAACCGGATACGCAGCAAGTGTTTGTCAACCGGATACGCAACCGTGACATCAATAACCGAATAAGCAACTCAACTAGTACAAAACTATACACGATTACTTCATTTTGGGGTTTCGGTTTCGAGTGTCGGTTAGTTACGTGACTTATAACCTATACCGTTGTGATCGTGATTCGTTTTTTATCAACGTGGTATATTTACATTGAACCGACGATAACCGTACAAGTCTCGAGCAAGGATAAAAAACGTAACCTAATTCTATATTTTAAAACGAGGAAGAAGGTTAAATAGAGGGAAAAGTTTTTTTATTAAACTAAAATACGAGATTGGCACATGCAGTCCTTGAAGGTTGACTACATTTACACCTTTAGCCCTATGTTGCATTTCAAGTCCTTCTAGTTGAAACACCTTTGCACCATCAGTCCTTACTTCATATAAATCATCCGTTTGTCCTCTAAATTGAACCATTTTTGAACCGTTAGTCCTTTTAAGCTCATTAATTGTAAACAAAAGCTCAAGTATCAATAACATCAACGATTTCAACAACAATTAATCATTGTTTCACGGTTTCTTCTTGATTTTGTAAAATCCTGTGAAAGATTCAATTCTTTTCTCGGTTTAAATCTAAGACTTGTAAAATCTCATGAGCGTTAATTGATTTCAATCCACAACAACAATCACTTTACCTACTTAAGACCCTTACATATCATTTCACATCACCTTTGCAATGTCGACTCAACAAGACATCAATGCTATTAGAGCACAACGACTTGGAAACACACATGATCCTTTGGCATTAATGGCAAACACTCAGACACCGTTTCACCCAGATCACTCATCACATATTACCTACATACAACATCCATAACCCAACAACAAATTTTTCCAACAACCTTCATTCAACACGAACTACATGCCACAACCAATGCAGAATCCCAAAGACAGTTCAGATCCCACAAATGCAATGCACACGACACTTGCTTTATTGGCTAAAGCATTCAAAGTCAATACCATTCCAACAAACAACAACCAAAGAAGTTCATTAATCTCGCGCAATAGTCAGATTGCTCAATCGGGTATGAACACGAGCCAAGACATCAAGATGCAAATGGTTGATGACAATGTTGGAAATCAGGTGATACAAAATGCAGTTCAGAATCTGGGTATTCAGATTGTTAAAAATATGAATGGGCTTAGTTTTGTTTCAGAAATTGCAAATCAATATGGGAATGAAGATGTTGTTACAGCACCATTTGAGGGTAATGGTAATGGTATCAATGGTAATCCGATAAGGTGTTACAACTGTACGAAGAATAGTGTCATTATTGCCACAACTGCACAGTAAAGCCAAGGAAACGGGATGCTGCTTATCTTCAGCAACAGCTGCAGATTGCTCAAGAGGAAGAAGCAGGGATCCAAAGCACTCAAGAGGAATGTGAGTTCATGGCTGCAGATGCTTATGAAGAAACTAAGAGAGTAAAACTAAACTCCACTTCAGATGATACTTTGCAGCAAGCATCCACATCAGGAACTCAGTCTGGCTTGTAATCAAATGTCAGATTGCAACCCGTTCTTTAGATAAAAGGAAAATGTACGTGTTAGTGCGTTTATCCTTACATCGAAAAGAGAAATCATTTTCGTCTGGAGCTACATCGAAAGCATTTTAATGTTTGTTAGCTCAAGTCAAGTGGCTTATGTACACTTCAGTGCATAACCCGAGCTTCAAATAAAAGGGGAGAGTACGCTTCAGTGCGCTTTACCTTATAAAGAATAGAAATCTTCTTGTTTTCAAAACAGTTGAACATAAATTTTCAAGAATTTTTCAAAAGGATTTTCAAAATCTTTCAAAATTCGTGTCAACCCTAACTCCCTATGTCACTTCCAGTAGAATATGACATCATGAACGTCAATTATAAGATTTGAGAGTCTAGTTCGTACTTTGTTCGACGAGACGAAATTTTTAAATGAAGAAAAATCAAGTTGTTTCAAGTCTTTCTGCGTTACTACTGGCTGATGCATCCGATAAACGTCAATCACAACAAGATTCAACTTCATCTACTTCAACTGTACCAGCAACTATCACTGCTGATGGAATCTTCGACTTGTAAATATTTCTGATCATTCTCTTTATTTTGATTTAAAAATATTTTATCAGAAAAACAAAATATAAAACCTATAAAAGCAAAATACAAAATCAGAAAATTTCAAAAATAGAAAAATAATCTTCTCCGACATGTCTCTCAACAATCATATCATTTGCGCACCTAGAAATGTTGATTAATATTAACACGGGTGAATAAATGAAGTTCGGGCGAGAGTTTTAAATGCTTTCAAAACATGTCCTTTCACTTTTTCTCTACGACTTCTAAGTAAATGTCAGCTTAGGACTCGGACTCCAAAGAAAGGAAAATGTTCATTTATGTCCATTTATCCTACGCAAAGGGAAGTTCATATCTTCTCGGTCTTGAGCAATGTCATATAAACATTTAAAGTTTTGAATGCTCAAGAGAAGCACTAAGGAAATGATAATTAATAAGATACATCTGACATCATTTTTCTGTTGAGCACAATTTTTCAAGATATTTTCAAAAAGAAAATTTCAAATTCTTTCAAAATTATGTGCTCAACAAACTCCTACTCTAAGTTTTCACTCTATTCTATAATTGAGGGGAGTATAATAATATGATTCATCTGCATGCACTCCTGTTCTCCTAACGGCTCATGTGAATTTCAGACATTAACTTGTTTTAATTCACTAATTGTCAAAAATTGTAAACACATATGCAATTTTTAAGGGGAGAATAGTGATTAAAATGTGATCAATACGGATTAATAACGGATACGATCTTCAATCTATAAGTGCGTTCCCAAACCTCGCATGTGCAAAACTCTTTCATAATATGGTGCATATGTGTAGGGGGAGCTTTTTGGTAACTTTGGAAACACTCAATGTGTCTTAAATGATTTCTCAGACACGTTGATTGATTTTTATCAAATGGTTTTATGGATCTTCATGGCAATAACACAAAATGACCGTTACCAACTATTGTTTCTAAGAGTCATAAGGCGGGGTTAAGTTTAGGTATATTTGATCCATGATCCAGCTAAAACCGGAGAGATCTACCCAGGAACACTCCATTAGATAGAGTAGAAGTCCTATGTATGAATGAAAAAAGGAGTAAAGTGAGAATAAAGGAATAGTGCCAACTGATATGGAGCTTGTGCTGGAACAGACCCAACAAGGTACTAGTCATGAAGTCTCGGTAAGTACTAAAAGGGTTGAAGAATGAAAAAGAATTGTAAGGATAAAGGGTGAAAAGAAAGAAGCCCTCCATACAACTCTAGGCAGAAACCAGTGATGCAATGCACAACCCTCCCTAGCCACTCAGATGCTCTCAAAATATTTATGTTTCATTTCTCATGGAGATGAACACGCTTCTATCGGCTTTCTCATTCTGAGATCGTTGATATTGAAAAGGTGACAGTCCGCTCCAACCTCCGATTACCAAATAATAAATGTGCACTTATAGAGTCTAGAGCCAACGAGATCCATCAAAAATCTCACTAGGACACAAATTCCAATATACAAAATACCGTACATCATTATACAACATTTGGTATTAATAAGTCCTACGCATTATCCTTGTGATAATTTCCAGAACATCAGAGTGATACTCTTTAGTATTTACAGTGATGGAAATCCTTCTTGAGCCAACATCAAACAAGCTATTGGTAGGTGACTTATGAGATTCTAAATGAATCAAGCTTGTGTCAACTGGATATCGATTTTGGTCCAGTATATGAATTGACGACTCAATCAGAAAGGTAGTAACTATCTGATTCACTCTTACCGTGTTGTCTGCTTTGAGACGTTCTGGTAATGAGAACAAGCAAGTAAGGTGAATCTAATGAAATCGCGTTAGAAGGTCTAATACTTTGAGCTGGAAACCCTATCAAGGAGGTTCTTCTAAATGGAACCTACCTGATCATAGGTACAGTATTTATACTGTAAAACAGTCCTCACGGAACCGGAGGTTAATGTAACCAAACTCAAGACGAATGACAAAGTCATATTCGTCTATATCTGTTGTTTATCACTAACATCAATTTTCAGGTATAAGTGATGGTGTTACAACCTCATTCCAGCGGAGTCAAGATTCAAGACCTCATGCTCAATCGGCTAAGATAAATACTTGATGAAAGCTCAAGCACATGTGTCAAAGTCTTCCGCAATCTCTGATATACAAGTACTTTCTCAAAAGAACATTTTTTAACAAGATTGCCGGACAATAACAAAGATATATCTTACAAGTGGATCAAGTACTACTCCTACCATGATGTGGTACAAGTAATAAAGTTAAAGAATATGTTGAGGGAGATTGTTAGCAAGCTTGCAAGACCTTGAGCATGAGGGTGGAGACACAAGATCGTAAGGTGGCATAAAGATTCAAGGATAAAGATTTAGAGATCTTAGTAGTCAAGACAAATCCAAGGCACAAGACCCCGATTATCATTTATGTTGTCCAAAGAATATCAACGTTAAAGATCAAGATCCAAGTCTCACAAGCATGCAAAAGATCTTTAAAAGAATTTCCAAGAACACTAGGCTCCAAGGACACAAGGACGTCCATGAAGGATCCACAATGACATGGACCTACCCATTAGGGGGTGGGATTTGTTAGCCGTTATTTGTAGTAAAGTGATGTCATTATTATTCCTGAGTCTTTAGTTAAGAAAACAATACATTTGTTTAAGGAATTCCATTTTTAAGTAATTGGGCCTAGGTGACGGGCTTAAGCCCATTTATATTAGGTTCGGCCCAACATAAATTCCAAACAAACCATTAAGGGTTTTATCTCTTGTATCTATATAAAGCCCTCTCCAAGTGTGGAGAGGGTGTTGCTTCTCATTTTCTTTCTAGTGCAAGTAACCATCTTCATTTTTCTCTCTTTGTCTCTCTTTCTAGTTCTTTCTCTCTCTAAAATCTCTTATCTTATTTTGTGTTTTTGGTGATGAAATGATATCATCTAACATGTAATAACCAAGGATGATTAAACATGTACACTTAGAAAAACATCTATGATCATTTGATTAATATTTCCATGTTCTAGATAAATTCTAATCTCGATTTCATGTTCATATTAGAATTTTGTAATTAGATTTGGTATGTGCTTAAATACACATACCTTTGACCTTTAAAACCGGACTGAAATGACCAAAAACGTACCAAAAATACTTTGTATTTGTATGTTTTCACTTATCTTGTGCAGGAAACGGATATCCAAGAAAAGGACAAAAAATCAAGCAAAACGGACAAAACCGAGTACGAAATGGAAGAGCGTGAAAAAGACAAAGTCAAATCAAAGCCAAAGTCAATAAAAGTCAAAAGTCAAAGTCAACCCCGGGAAGTGGCATCGGGAAAAGCATCAAAAACCGAACCCGAAAACCTAAATTGCCAAAAGTGGGGCCACCCGTACCCACCTAGTGGGCTCGGATCAGCCCACTATATCTAAATTAAACCCTTGATATATAAAGCCCATTACTTTTTTATTCAAAACCAACAAAAACGGCCCAAAAGACTAAACCTGGTCCAAGCCCAAGACACCCCCTTAACGGGAGTTAACCTCAAAACCATATTCACCCTACACCGTTAGTCCTTGAGGGACTATGGGTGTAAACTATCTACACACCCTCAAGGACCAAAAGTCTTAACTCCCCTAAACTATTATACATTACACAAGGACTGTCTTTGCAATTGCATATTATACTTTGAGGGGTCAAAATTGCCATCTTCCAAAACTTATACTCAGTTAACTCTAAACCCTTTTTACCCGCCAAGCACTGTACATCTCCCCTAACTTTCACCTGTTATGAACATTTTAACCCTAGAAAATCAACCCAGGGTAAAATCCCACACACACCACAATTAAACCTCACACGTCACATCAAAGGGTTCTAGAAGGCATCTTCACACGCAAAACGCATGTTCACCCTCACCTTTGCCACGCTGGCAATCCGTGTGAGGGGTTTATGATCTAAGCGTTGTGATGGAAAGAAGTGGTGATCACGTCAAGATTAACGGACATAATTGAATATAGAAGGGTCAAGGTTTCACCTCACACAACTAACACAACCCCAAGAGGCTCTCCTGCTGATGAGTTCTATAAATAGGGCTTTGTATTTTCATTTTGAGGGGGTTAGACTTTGAGGTTTAATTCATAGTCTTTAGTGTAAATTTACTTTTTTTGTTATTTTTAAATCCGTGTCTTACTTTTAAAAGCATTGTAACCGTTTTTTAAGCTCTTAATAAAAATTCAAGTTCTTTCATATGCTACTTTTTACATTTTGTTTTAATCTCAAAGTGTTTTAAGTCACTAATCCTCAATTATTAATACTGTTCCATCAAGTACTGTTGCATTTGGCTGATGTTATAAGACTGCTAATGGAAGAAAGGATTATTTTCGGAAGGGTCCTGGGTTTTTTAAAATTGTTGCCTTTACTTGGGAACTAGGGGTTGTTAGGATAGGATAGGATTCAATTTCAAATCGTTTGGACCACTTGTAAGTCTCATTCCTGTTTTCAGCTTTTATTATTGTTCCATAGCTTATTCCTGCTTATTGTGCTTATTTCTGTTTTAACTGTGCTTATTCTGTCTTAATTTTACTTATTATTGAAGCTCTTTATAATTTGTTTTTAGCTTAAATTTGTTTTTCAGTCTAATAAGGGGTGTTTGGTTTAAGCAATATTTGCCTAGTTAAGTCTAGTGGATAAGCAGTTAATGCTGCTATTTAGTTTAGTTTATCTTAAGTGCTTATTGTATTGAGTAGTTGCTTACAAAGTTTGTCTTATTTAGTCTTTTAGTTTAAATCAAGAAACTGTCTTAGTTATAGCAATAGTGCGTATTTCTTCTTAGCTTATTTTTAGTGCTTATTAGATGTTAGGTTTGGCTTATTTTGCTTTAATTCACTTAGATAATAATCTATTTTAAGGTGTCTTACATTGTTAAGATCTTATATAAGCTTAAAAGTGGATTTTCATTTTCTTAAGGGAGTGTTTGGCATAAGGACCATAATGGGTCAAAATAGGTAGAAAACCATTTTGGGTCATTTAGCCATTCTTAACATTCTATTTTAAGTACTTTAAATCAGCCTTTGTAAGTTTTTTTAGTTTTACAAGCTTTTTCAAAGATTTAGAAATCATGTTCAAACCTGTGATGATTTTCCTTGCTTAATATGTGTGCCTTTTGATTTTAAGTTTCATGTTTCAAAGTTATGTTTTAAATGTTCAATATGCATGTTATTCATGGTTTAAATCTTGGTTCTTTTATAGTTTTATAAGACTGTTTTCTATTGTCTTTTGCAAAGGGGTGTGTCCAAAAAGTTATTGCAGCATACTTGATTGCGGTTAGTTGTTAGCCCTTTTAATTGTTTTATTTTAGCTTTAAATCATTTTCAAAATGGTTTATAAAATTACTTTTTCTATAAAGCTTATTGGTAGATATCTCCAAACTGTTTAGCTTTTTGGTTTTAGCCTATTTCTTTAGCTAGGCTTAAAAGGTGCTAGACTTAAAATTGCCCCCTCTGAGGGCCCCCTTAGGCTGTGTAAGTGTCAGTGTGTAGCTAATGGCTTATTTACTTTTTATTGCTTTTTCATTCTATTTTTCTTGTTCATTTTTAGTCATGTTTGCTCACTAGGTATGGGAATTGGGGTGTCTCAGCTTATTTGTGTTTGCCTTTAGCTTATTGAGTTTTAAAAAGCCATTTAGTAAGCTCATTTAGTTTTAGTTTAAAAAAATGCAATATGTTAGCCTTCTTTTAGCTTATTATGGCTTAATCTTTTAGCCTATTTTTGCTCACTCTAGCTTATTAGTTGTAGGTTCTTGTTTGTCTTAGCTTATTTTGGATTGACCTTAGCTTATTTTAATAGCTTAAGAAAAATGCCTCGGTTTAGCTTTAATCCTTAGTGTAAAAAACCAAACCTGCTGTTTTCTTAGCTTATCTCCCAGCTTATTTTAGCTTTTCATAAAAAGTCACTTTTTTAATTTTGTTTATTTTTGTCTGCTTTATAGATTTGCAAAAAGAAAAAGTAAAAAAAATTGATGATTTTCAAAAAGGGAGGCATGGGGGTCGAACCCATGACCTCCCCTTTGTAAACACACGTCCTTAGCACAACACTCACAAACCAACTCTGCCCTTGGGTCTTTTGCAACATAACTTGCACAAAATATACGTTTACCCTCTTTTAGCCCTTTTAAGCTTATCAGCTGATTTAGCTTATTTAACAGCTTATTTGATAAGCTCTTTTGCCCCTCTTATTTTTCATAGATAGCCCACTGTTCAAGCTACTTTCCATGATTTTTTCATATTTTTTCAAAATTGTTTAGTATTTTTAATGAATTTTTATTTTTAAAACTGTTATTAATTCATAAAAAATAAAATAAAAGTCAAAAAAAATATAATTTTTTTTAGAAAATTTTCTTTTATCATTTAGGTCCTAGGAAAATAATTTGACATCCGTAGGGTCTATTTTTGTCAAAATTTGGTTTTTTTTTTAATGAACGGAATTAAATCCCGCTTATCGTTTTCTTCGAGTTTTTTTGAGCTTTAAACACTTCGTTTTTGTCTCGTTTCTTTATCTTACTTTTTTTAGTCATTTAGGATTGATTAAAAGTAATAAAAATTTACTTTAGGATTAAAATTTGATAAATTAGTTTTTAAGTAGCATTTATTACGTTCCCGTTTAGGTTTTAGTTTTATATTGCTTTCGTTTTAGGGGTTTTCCTTTTTTGTATTTAGTTGATTTTGCTTTCTTAATTGTAGAAATAGAATCCAATCATTTTTGGGATTATTTAAGCATAATTTCTTAACCGACACCTCGATTTTCAAATTCACGCTCGTCGGGTAGAACGCCCGGGTCCGGTTTTAAACTTGTGGATAAACGAAGTGAGGAAACAGATACTTCCGTAATATATACTATAATTTGATAATCTCCTTATATACTTATATATTACATTATATATATAGTGTGTTCGGGAGCGCATTCAATACAAAATATTTTTTTTATTTTAATTCTTATTCTTATGAATTTTTTTCAAATGCCAAAAATATTCTCCTTTTACCTCTTATTCCGTTTAATTCCTTTCTTCTAATCCATCTTTATTGTTTAATTCTTTTCATATGACGGTCATTTAACCAACGTGATGTGTACGGGGTGTGGACAACCATGTGATGGCTTTTATTGTTATATATGTACATGTTCGCAGTGTGGTGTTATCTTCTACTTAAAACTTGTTTAAATTGCACTTATGGTGATGGAAAGCCAGTCACTTGTTGTGGGTGTGAAGGCCCATTAAGAGGAGGATTTTGTTCATTTTGCGCTTCAAGAGATGGAAATTCATTCGATTATAATCTAAATCCAAACTCTTTCAATGAATCTCAAAAATTTTCTGACTACCCTCCACAACCCCGGTACGAGACGAATATTTATGAGTTATGTGGAAATGATGCTCATTATGGTTACGATTATTCACTTCAAGTTCCATTTAATTACAATTCGGACTCGTGTTTTGATCAAAACTTCGATAATACTTTTCCACTAACTTCACCTAGTTTTCCACAATAATATCTTTGTTGTGAAAACTGCGGGGGTCCTAATGCGACTTTTCAGTGTCAACCGATGAACCAAGATTTCTATAATTCTAATCTTTCCGGTTTTGACCAATTTCAATCCCCGCAGTTTCCCGTCAATTATCCTCCTCAAGAGACGAATAAAGAAATTTTTCAAGCTCGAGAAGACTTAATGGAAACCATTCAAGCCTTTTTAAAGGAGTATGATCATATACCTCCTAATAAAAAGTGCATGGCTTTATTGCTAGTTGAGGAGAGATTTCAGAGCAGAATCAACCTGAAGTTATGCAAGAATTGCTTCTTAAACTCATGAATGATTTGCAAATTCTTAAAGGAATTCAACAAGAGAAGAAGGAGACGGCAGCTCAAAGTTTTACTCCATATTGGAATTTTTCTATGATTGACGATGAAGAAGCTAGAGAAAACTTTATGAAAGATATTTGCACCTTCTTGAGGAAGTTTAGTCGTATACCTTTTGGAGTAACACCAAAGGTTATATTGATAGCTTGGGCGAGATTTGGCAAAATTAAGCATGCTTTGACGGACGAGCAATATCAACAAGATGATATTCAAGAATTGATGAGTAAACTCCTTGAAGATGTGCGAAATATTAATGAAGAGCTATCAGAATATATTAATTATCCAAGCTGGAATCGTCCAACCTTTTACGACAATGACAATGATGAGTATACTATTATATATAGGAAGCCTAAAGCAATCACACCCGACTTACCAATCGAGGAACCCGATAACTCTCTCATAATAGGGGACGAGCATCTTGACACTATTCCTAGTGTTGAGAACCTTGTCCCAATCCCAAGTGAGTTCGAGGGTATTTCCGACGATACGTGTGATGTGCCCGTTTGTGAAAATCCTACACTTTTGATGCTTTGAACGATCATTTTGAGATTTTATCCGATTCCAACGATGATGGTACTTCAAGTGTTGACAATGATTTTAAGGACATCGAGTACGTTAGCTTAGAGGAGGTGAATGATGTTGATCAAGAAGAGAAAGAGTTTGACTTAGAAGATATTCTTCAAATCCAAGACGTTATTCTTCGTGAGAAATTATTGAACATTAGTTGTCTTATTACTAACATTGAATCTTTGAATGACAACCCTACTCCTAATCGTGTGCTCAAGTCTCCCTCTTCATTTCCTATCTCCGTCGCGGATAGTGATTCGTTCTTTGAGGAGTCTGATACTTCTCTTTCTCATTTGGATCATTCTTTACCTGAATTCGAGACTTTTAGCGATGATACGGAAGAGACGAGAAGTGGCAGTACCACTACTCATGCTAATAACTCTCTTCCAGAGTATGATTCGTTTCTTTTTGAGATTGAGCCCGATCAGGATGAGTTGACTAACGTTGTTATAGAAGAGGTTGATACATTTCTTGTTCCGGAAGACTCAATACCACCGGGTATTGAGAGTAATTTTGACCCAGGGGGAGGTGAGATTGATTTTTCTCAAAATGTTGAAGATGACGATTCCTTTACATTTGTAATTCGAACTTTTCTCCCATTTCTCACCTACCCTGCGGATTCTCCTTTACTTCTCTCCACCAGGAGTGAAGACATTATTTTTGACCCAGGCATCTCCACTTAGAGCCGGTGGCATCTCATCGGGATGGAACTTTCATGTGCTTTAATGTTTATCCAAACATTAATGAAAGCCCGATTAAGATTTTCTTTTCCATTTGCTTCCCCGTGGACAACTTAATTCGGGGTCGAGTCAAGCTCGTGACTCGGTTAACAAAAACAAGCGTTTCTATCTTCTTATCTATTTTCTAATAATTAATGTGAAGGGGCTCGCCTCTTTCCTTTTCTCGTGTTTCGTGTATTGTGATTTTTGTCCAGGATTGCCCAAAATTTTTGAAGACTCTCGTGTTCTGTGTTTTGTCCCAGTCCACTCGAGCTTCTTAGCCTTTGCATGCTTATATTGGGAATCCGATATCCTAAATCTTATTGACTAACGTTTATCTTTAGCATACTTAATAAACAGCTTTAGATTTACGTAGATACCCTTTTTATATCAAGATTATGCATTGGAATTAGTATGGGGGAATCTCACATTGAGGACAATGTGTGGTTTTAGTATGGGGGGAATCTATCGATTTGATTATACCTGCAGCCGTTGTTCTCACGTAACCCGTTTTTCCACCAAAAATATGTTATTTAAACGAAAATAGCCAAAATTTAAAAAAATTTGTACATGATAAAGTGAAAAAAGTGATAAATGTTGGAATAAAGTGATGAAATAAATGTTGTAACACAAATAAAGGTAAGAACGAGAAATTAATTTTGATCCGACCGGTTTTATACCTTAGTTTTTTCCTTAACATATTTAAACCGAGTTTGTTGCTAGTCTTATGTAGGCTTATCTGTTCCATAAGCATAAAAATAATAATATTATATATATATATATATATATATATATATATATATATATAATATATATATATATAAAGTTGATGAAAAATAATAAAAAATATTGACATGAATGGTAGGCTTTCCCGTTGAGAGAACGAATAGTAATTTTGACCTACCGTTTTATATCTTAGTTTCTCCTTAAACTATAAATAGATTGATTTTTGCTAATCTTTTATACAAGCGCTATAAAACGCAAGTCCAAACTTTAAAAAGTTCCAAGACATTTGCAAGTTCCATAATTGACTTTTAAATATACGAAGATCGATTTATTAAGTTGAGAGTTTTCCAGTCTATGTGACTTGTTAAAGTGCCGATCTTAATTCATTAGGCTAAGTATTCACGAGTTTCTTTATTAGAAATTTTAAATTGTGAAGAACAAGAGATGATAGAGTAGAGTATAAGTTTTGATGTTAAACATAGAATAGTTGGATTTCTTTAAGGCTCATAAGTGTTAATTGTGGCTTTTTCTCCCATTAGCTTGTTTCATCTTTATATATAATTGTTTAATAAATAGAGTTGTGCGGTTTTTTTTTGTTAATAATTAGTTAATAGAAGTTTTCTTTAGTTCCTTTGTGATTAAGATGAGTACACATCAGGAATACTTAATTTGGCATACTATATGTATCACAATAATAAATATTTTGCTTATCCCTTAAAGAGCCTTAGGGTATATGGGGTAAGTAGAATTTAATAAGTGAAATTATAGCCTTATTCATTCCTTAAAGAGCCTTAGGGTATATGGAATGGATATTGTTGCTTAAGTTTTGTCTTGTTTGTACCTTAAAGAGCCTTAGGGTATATGGTGCAAATAAGATTGGTCTATTTATGTCTTAAAGAGCCTTAGGGTATATGACATGAATGGTACATTGCTTAAGTAACCTAATAAAAGTCAAATTTTGGTCGCCTCGATGTGGACTTCAATCTTGATGACATTGTTATCTTTTGAAAAGGGCTAGGAGCTAATTATTGTGTTTTTAACCGTTACACTTTATTTTTGGAATTAATAAATATCGAAATAAAGTCTTAAAGAGCCTTCGGGTATATGACTTAAATAAAATCTTAAGATACAAAATTAGGAATAAGGAAGGAAAAGTAAGTACACAATTAGCTTTTATGAGTAGTGTTAGCATCATAACTTGTATTTTACAATGATCTTGTTTTTAAGCTTGGCTTGGAGAAGAAAGTCGGGGACGATGAATTTATCCATTTGGACACTTTTTGTGCTTTTTGTTTCGTGATCCTAAAAGTTATCGATGAATAATGAAAGCAATACATTATGTCACACATGAATAAGTGTAAGTTGTAAATTATGAAAATAAATAAGTGGTTAAAACGGAGACGCTTTAAAAATAAATGATTTTTGAACCTTTTAATGGACATTTTCTGTTCTTGTTTGATTGTGAGTGGGGGGGGGGGGGGGGGGGGGGGGGGGGGGGGGGGGGGAGAGGTTCATAAGATAAAAAGGGGAATAATTATTTATTTCCGGCGTAAATTGTTTATTACATGCATTGTGGACCAGCATTGACTTAGTGTGGGGGGATTTGGTATTTGCTTAAACACACATCTTTTATATCCCGTAAAACACTGTAAAAAGGACTAAAATACTAAAATATGCTTAATTATCTTGCAAATATGTTTGTTTGATATTTTTTATGTCTTGCAGGTAAAAATGATTGATAACGGAGCAAAAACGGGTATTTACGGGTTCGTCGCGATCAAGAGTGCTTATTATTCAAAATCAAGACAAAGCAGTGAAAAGTCCCCGAGCATACCAATGGAAAGAGCGCGAGAATACGAGTCCAACGGTGCCCTCGGATTTTATTGGGCCAGCCCGTAACCCATTTTATGGGCCGGGCCAGCCCATGTTGCTACTAAGCCCATTAAGCTCTTAAGCCCAAAACAATATAATATCAAAATCTGATTTTGAAGAGTTAAAGTGCTTACGTGAGCTAGAAATTAAATCAAGAAATACATGTGCTCCTCCACTATCTATGAGAA
The DNA here is from genome assembly GCA_026074375.1 of Tanacetum coccineum. Lineage (NCBI taxonomy): Eukaryota > Viridiplantae > Streptophyta > Magnoliopsida > Asterales > Asteraceae > Tanacetum > Tanacetum coccineum. The sequence continues at coordinate 27,650 of BQNB010020200.1, read as the reverse complement.
GACGAATAGCATGTTTACACGTGGCTTTGAATAGAGATTCTATCTCAAATCATACTTCAGTTATAAATGTGAGAAAGTGAAAATGATCCAACAGTCCAAATAGCTGCGTTGAATGGAAGCTAGACGAATGGCCACGTGGCACAAGACAAGCGGTAGATCTATCTGATTTTCTTATGCCAATCCGTGTGATACATAACCAAGGCTAATGATTGGAGGAATTATGAGCTAATGATTGGGGTAAATTTACACTTTCACCCCTCCTCCTCCTATAAATTAAAACCGCTCCCCCTACATTTGGTTGGTTAGATTTAGTTGAGAAAAAAAATAGTAGTGTAGCTTTTATTTTTATTAGCTCTTTTATTTTGTTTATTTCCTAATTTTGTAAAAGCTTGGTTGAAGTTTAATACCAGCTTATTGTAGTGCTTATTTTGGGTTATTATAAAAGAGCTTTTTGTACCTTTGATCTTATTGAAGTGAAATGGAGTTTATGGTTTTGTTTAGATTACTTAAAATGTTTATTTCTTTCTTTACTTATCCTTTTAGCTTTTCAAATAAGTCTTTTTCTTCTTAGCTTATTTTCTGAAATCAAATAAGTTTTTATAGCTTATTTGTTTCAGATCTAACTTATAGATAGTTAAATTAGCTTTGGCTTATTTCATTTTTTTATTATCCTTTGGCTTATTACGTTTTGCTTATCCTAAATCTAAGCTTATTTCAACGTGGAAAAAGGTGCAACGAGTATTTCTAGCTCAACTTATTAATAAGCTTATGACACCTTTAGATCGAATGCTTATTTTTATAGTTTAAGTTTTTCATAGCTTAATTTCTAAAGATATTGGTTAAATAGACTTCGTTTTGCTTATTACTCTAGGCTTATTTCTAGTTGCTCTAATAGCTCGATTCGAATACTAAACAAGGTTGCATGAACTTATGTGTTCGACTTATTCAAAATAAGCCTCGACAACCGAACTGTTTTGAGAGCGTGTGCTAGTAATTTGTAGCTTATAAATTTTTTTCAAAACCTTTTCTAAGTCGTTTTTTATTCTTTCTTAGCTTGTTTTTTTTTCTTTTCTAAAAATCGAATTCGCTTAATTCCATAAAAATTCATCTACTGGTCGCAAGATGATTTTCCAAATGCAAAATGAGTTTTCTTTTTGGGCTTTCGTGTGTATAGATTATAATGTAATTAATATTGCAAAATATAGAAGTTGATATGATTACTGTTAACAGCTTATTTTGTTTTGTGTTTCATTTTGGTACCGGTCAACTCATGAGGCGCGGAGCTTACAAGTTTATTTAGCTAGACTGAATTTGATTATTTGTTTTAGTTAAATAAATCGGGTGGTATTGGTTTAATTGCGAGTCTTCAATTCGGTTCCATTTTCTAATCCTTTTTCAATTAATTAGTGTAGATTTATTTTATCGTTTTATAATATGTTTACCTATTTGATTTTTTTTTTGCCATGCTTAGTGTAGACTTATTTTTATCTTTTGATGTTATAACGTTTGCCATGTTTAGTTAGTTGATTTATTTGCTCATTTAGTGTTTAGAAATTAGTGCGGATTTAAAATATGATTAGAGATTATTAATATGCGACATTTATTTAGATTAAAGTTTTTAAAAAAAATAAATAAATAATAATAATAAATAATAATAATAATAATAATAATAATAATAAATAATAAAAAATATAATTTCTTTTAATGTAGGATTTATTTTTAGAAGTTTGCAATTTTAAAATTGAATTTATTATGCTTGTTTATTTGTCTCGTTTTAAACACTCGTTTTTGTTTAATACTTTACATGTTTAATTGTTTTAATTGCTTTGTTTGTTTTTTATGCTTTTATTTACTTTATCAATATGTCGAGTAGGATTTAGGAACCCAAATCAAAATTATTTTAAACCATTCAAAACGCGCGATCACGGACTTAACTGATTTTCAATTCACACTTCGTCGAGGGAAAACGACCCGGGAGGTTTCTAAGACAACTTTGGTTAAAAGTTTATTTCTCGAACCCGACAGAAAATACTTACTATACTATTATTTGATATAATCCTTATATACTTATATATTATAATACTATATTATATATAGAGTGTGTTTGGAACGCATCACCAACCAAACACGGGCGAATGACAAAGCCATATTCGTCCCCCTGCTTTATTGCTAACTGTTTTAGTGCAGGATACTTAATTTTGGAGGTGAAGGTACATGATTTCAGCTGACTCACAAGATTCATAACCACATGCTCATACCCGACCGACAACAATAAAGACATCATGAAAGCTCAAGTACATGTTTCAAGACTTTCGCTACTCTGATACCGTACGTCTTTCTTGAAATGACGAAGTATTAAAGACAAAGAATTTCAAAGAAGTTTTTGTCACTCAGATACCGAACGTCTTTCTCGAAGTGACGAAGTGTTAAAGTTAAAGAATTTCAAGAAAAATGCAACATTAAAGCTTTTCAAGTCAACAAATCAAGAAAGGTATGAGCATGTCGGTCCAGAAGTCACAAGTTCACAAGATGGCAAGACATACTAGATGGCAAAATGAGATTATGCTTGCTTGATGATCTCAAGGTGTTCAAGATCACTTTCTAATATACAAGTTAAAGTCAAAGGAATGTGCTCCTGCCTAAAAGTCAATATAACTACAGCATATTCATAAGAAAAAATAAAGATTTGAAGTTTACGAGCTAAAGACTGAAGATTAAGCATAGTATGCAAGGATTAAAGTTTTGTAAATTAGAGTGACCTCCCTTAGGGGGGGATTGTTAGAAATAAGAAAAGTCTCGGTCACTTCCAATACTAAATAGTCTAAGCCCATAAGTTAATTAAGATAATGCTAAGTAAGCTAATATGGCCCAAGGCCCATGAAAAGCCTTACCAAGGCCCATGGCTGGCCCTCTATGAAGTATATATACCCTCTCCATGTGTGGAGAGGGTGTTGGTTGGTTTGTATTTCTCATTTTCACAATATATTTCTCTTTCTACACTTTCTCTCTCTAGAAAATACATCCTTCCTTCCACTTTCTCTCTCTAGTTCTTGCTACTCATATATTAATGATTACTTGTATTCTACACATGCGAAAATCCTAAGAGTTTTCGGGCTTCTCCTCATCAAAGACAAAAACAACTATACCTAGCGTAAAATCTATGATATATAATATATAACCCTTAAAATACGAACTAACAATCCTAGAAAGCAATTAAAGATAGGACATTTGTGCTAATATTCAAGTGGCGTTCTGCAAATCCTAGAAAATTTAGAGATTATGTCATTTATACAAAAATAGATTTTCAAAAATTCGAAAAAAATAACGTTTGTCTTTTTCTGGAGGAGTGGCGCCATCAGAATTTCTTCTGACGTCGTCTTTAGCTTCTGACAAAAACTCCATCTTCGTTTATCTAGAATTTTTTTTTCAAACAACCTATGTATTATTTTCTGGAAAGCTTTTACTGCATAAGCTACGAGAATGGTTAGTACAAATATATGACTCAAAATAAATAAACATAAAATAAAATGAAAGTAGATGGGTTGCCTCCCAACAAGCGCTTTTTCTCTATTTACGAGTCTTGTAGCTAGACTCACCTTTTTAGTGAAATTTATTTTAACCTGGGGCAAGGCTTTCCTTTCCATTTTGATTAAATGGTTCCTCATGATAATGTTTCAGCCTATGACCATTTACCTTAAAGCTTGTTCCATCACGGTTAAATAATTCAATAGTTCCATACGGATATGCTTGTTTTCTCGTAAAAGGACCAGACCATTGAGACTTAAGTTTGCTAGGAAAAAGTTTTAATCATGAGTTAAAGAGAAGTACATGATCACCTGTTTGAAAATTTTCTTATCCTTGAGATGATTATCATGCCACTTCTTGGTACGCTCTTTATACGTCTTAGAAATCTCATAGGCTTGAAGTCTTAACTCTTCCAACTCATTAAGTTGATTGTTCTTTCCACACCTGCTTCGAAAAGATCCATATTGCACATTTTCAATGCCTAAAATGCTTTGTGTTTGATTTCGACCGGCAGATGACATGCCTTACTATAAACCATCCTAAATGGTGTGGAACCAATAGGTGTTTTAAAAGCAGTTCTAAATGCCCATAATGCATCATCTAGAGTGTCCGGCCAATTTTTTAAGTTGCCTCCAACTGTTTTCTCCAAAATCCGCTTAAGAGTACGATTTGTATTCTCTACTTGACCACTTGTTTATGGATGATATGCAATCAAAAACCTATGAGTCACCCCAAAACTTTGTAACGCCTTTTCTAATTGGTGATTGCAGGTGTGGCTTCCCCTATCACTTATTAGAGCTTTAGGGATACCGAATCGAGAGAAAAACCTTTTCAAGAACTTGACAACCACTTTTGCGTCATTAGTGGATAGAGCTTGAGCTTCAGCCCATTTCGATACATAGTCGATTGCTACTAAAATGTACTTATTCCCGTAAGAGGTTGGAAAAGGGACCATGAAGTCAATACCCCAAGCGTTAAAAACTTCACACACTTGTATAGAGTTTTGAGACATTTCATTACGGGTGGAAATGTTTCCTGCTGTTTGACATGCATCACACACCTTTACAAATTCATGAGCATCTTTGTAAACTGTGGGCCAAAAGAAACCACATTCAAACACTTTTCTAGCCGTTGCGTTGGCTCCATGATGACCACCAGCAGGTCTATGGTAACAGTGATAAAGGATTTGTTAGATTCTTGCCCAAACACACATCGACGAATTATCTGATCTGCATATACCTTAAAGAGATAGGGATCATCCTAAAAGTAATATTTCAAATTAGAAAATAATTTCTTCCTTTCTTGGATGGTCAAACCATTTGGTAATTCTTTCACCGCGAGATAGTTTGCGAAATCAGTAAACCAAGGTTCTTCTAAACCAAAATTCATTTTCATAATAGACTCATCCGAAAATCTATCATCAATTTCGGTCTCGTTAAGTCCTTTAGTCTCATGATTTTAGGACGAGAAAGGTGATCAGCCGCTAGATTTTCTACACCTTTCTTGTCTCGAATCTCGATGTCGAATTCTTGTAGGAGAAGTATCTAACGAAAGAGACGAGGTTTTGCATCTTTTTTAGAGAAAAGATATCGAAGAGCAGAATGGTCGGTGTAGACTATTGTTTTGGAAAGAATGAGATATTGCCTAAATTTATCAAAAGCAAAAACAACAGCTAGGAGTTCCTTCTCCGTGGTAGTATGATTTTCCTGAGCCTTGGTCATTGTTTTGCTCGCATAGTAAATTGGCTGAAAATACTTCCCGCTCCTATGTCCCAATACGGCACCTATCGCATTATCACTTACATCACACATCAACTCAAAGTGTAAAGACCAATCCGGCTTGACCATAATTGGAGCTTTAGTTAATTCTTTCGTTAGGGTCTCGAAGGCTTCAAAATAATCTATAGAAAAATCAAACTTGCCATCCTTCATTAGCAGTTGGGTCATAGGTCGTGTAATTTTTGAAAAATCTTTTATGAAACGACGATAGAACCCTGCATGACCCTAGAACTTCAAATTGACTTATTAGTAGGGTGAGGAAGTTATGATATAGCTTCCATTTTTGCTCTATCTACCTCAATCCCAGCACGAGATATCTTGTACCCTAAGACGATACCTTGCTTGACAATAAAATGACATTTTTCCCAGTTAAGAACTAGGTTAGTTTTCTTACAATGAGTGAGCATTTTATCAAGATTTGACAAACAATGGTTAAAGGAACTTCCGAAAATAGAAAAATCATCCATGAAAACTTCCATGTTGTCTTCAATTACTTCATGGAAAATAGCCATCATGTATCTTTGGAATGTTGCAGGCGCATTGCATAATCCAAATGGCATTCTACGATATGAAAATATGCCATATAGACATGTAAATGTGGCTTTTTCCTGGTCCTCCAGAGCAATTGAAATTTAGAAGTAACCCGAGAATCCATCTAGAAAGCAATAATAGTCATGACTGGTGAGTCGCTCAAGCATTTGATCAATGAATGGAAGAGGAAAATGATATTTTCTTGTCGCGTCATTCAGTTTCCTATAATTAATGCATACTCTCCAAGCTATGATAGTGCGTTGAGGGATTAGTTCGCTCTTTTCATTCCTAACTACTGACATACCACCCTTTTTGGTACCACTTGTACCGAACTCACCCATGGACTATCAGATATGGGGTAAATTATACCAGCATCCAAAAGTTTGATAACTTCTTTCTTCACAACCTCTTTCATGTTTAGATTCAATCTTCTTTATGGTTGTACACAAGGCTTATATACTTCTTCCATTAGTATTTTGTGAGTACAAAAATAAGGATCTATCCCTTTGATATCAGAGATGCCCCCATGTAATGGCTTTCTTGTGAAACTTTAAAAACCTTTAAAAACTTATTTTTTTCCATAGCGAATAGGGAAGAGGAGATAACTACAGGGAGTTAGTCATCTTCTTGAAGGAATGCATACTCCAAATGTTTGGGTAGTGCCTTTAACTCTACTTTTGGTAGTTCTTCCATCAAGGGTTTCAACCTGTTTTTCAGAACCCTCCATTCTAAAGGCTCGATTGGTTCCTTTCTTGGGTAGAAAGAGACGGCTTGTACCTCTTCAGCTTTGTCCTCTTTTTCGTTATCGATCCAATTGCTATCATGATCTAAGGTGTCATCCCATTGTTCTTGCACCATTTTGTTAATGTGATTGACGAAGTATAGACAATCATCCTGAGATGAGGTGAATTTCATGGATTCTCCTATGTTGAAGGTGACACTTTCCTCACCAACCCTTAAGCTTAACTTCCTATCGTTTACATCAATGACTGCGCGGGTCGTGGCTAGGAATGGTCATCCTAGAATGATTGAGACCAATGCATCCTCGTCCATTTCCAGGATTATGAAATCAACTGGGAAAATGAACTTGTCGATCTTAACTAATAGGTTTTCGCATATACCTGTCGGATACTTAATTGATCTATCAGCAAGCTGAATACTCATCCTGGTAGGTTTCAGTTTTGAAATGCCCAATTTCAAGGAAAAGGAGTGTAGCATGAGATTAATACTTGCTCCTAAGTCTCCCAAGGCATTCTTAAATGGAATAGTTCCAATAATACATGGTAATGTGAAGCTTCTAGTATATCCTTTCTTTTGGGGTAAGTTCTTTTGGATAGCGGCTGAGCATTCTTCACTAAGGGTTACCGAGGAGGCTGTACTTTCTAACTTTACTTTGTTGAAGTAGATCTTTGAGAACCTTGGCTCCTTTTGGAATTTGATTCAAAGCTTCCAAGAATGTAAGATTGGTATTTATATGCTTAGAGATTGATAAGAACTTCTCCTGCTCATCATCCTTCTTCTGTTTCTTTAGTCGAGATGGAAAAGGAACATTGGATGATTTAGAAGGATGGTAGAGGGTGGATGACAAATGAGTTTTAGGGTTCGGAGTGTTTGGGTTTTCCTTTTCAGCAGTTATCTCCTCTTCAACAGCTGTTTCATTATTCACTACGGGCGCAGATCTTGGTTGGTTGGGGTATGAAGGGTCGCAAGTGGTAATTCCCGACCTGGTTGTTATAGCTAATGTTGGTGCATTAGGTTCAGGTGTTGGTGTTTGGCTTTTTCCCAATGTTGCAAGGATTTGAGAGAATTGGTTATGCATCTCACTCCACTGTTAGTTAAGCATTTCTCTTAATCTTTTTGCATGGAGGTCGTTTTCGAGCATAAAGTTGGCTAACTTATCCTCAAACTTGCTTCTAACGACCCAATCGGGACCATTTTCTCTCTCCATTCTTTGTTGTGTGTTTCCCCATGGCAGGATATTGTCATTCTAATAGATACTCAAAAGAGAGGGATCGTCATAGATGTCTCCCCCAGATAAACATACTTGTTCACGCGGCCCATTCGAGTCACATTCATCGGCTTCGTGAGCACTGCCATAAATGTTGCATATGAGGTATGGATTCCTCAGCCCTTATCTCTGGTCAGAGTTATGAGGTAGCAGAGTTTTTCAAGAGTTACTTTTAGACTCCCCTGGAAAGTGGGCTTTACGATTTTTTGAAATGGAAGATATGTTCACGATTGGAGATGGTTCTTCTCACGTGTAGACTTGGTATTGAACATAATCTTTAATACACTCCCACCCCTCATCTGCGCTAAAATTGATAAATTAATGTTGTATGAAATGGTCGAGTCTCTTTCGTTCATCATGAGATATGTTATCATAAAAGGTTTAAACCAACAAACATTTGCTAATTCCATGATGAGGGGCATGTCAAATTAGGTCTTGGAACCGAATCCATGCTTCCTTGATGGGCTCCCTTTCCCCTTGGCGGAACCGCAGGATTTTATCCCTAATTATCGAGGTTCATTCTGGTCAGAAGAATTTATCTAAGAACTTCGAGACGAGCTGCTCCCAACTAGTGATCGTCTCAGGAGATATCTTGTCAAGCCATTCCTTGGCTTTACCTTTTAAGGAGAAATGGAATAAACAGAGTCTAGACGCATCCTTGGTGGCTTCATCAGCTTGAAGATGATCCACTATGCTAAAAAGGTATTTTATATAATGGATGGTATTTTCAGTGCATAAGCCCTGAAATGAGCAAGTGTCTTGGACCAACAATATATCTTGTGCGTCTAAAACCTTATTTGTTGGCTCCTCGAGAAGAATGATTAGGTTTAGAAAACTGGATGCGTTAAGAGAGGAATGCTCTTGAAGGCTTTTGATTGGGGGAGTTATTTTACGTTTAGAATTAACGGAAGATGAGGCTTCGTCGTTGAAGAGATTTTGTCTAGCGATGGATAAGGATTCATTTCGTTGTTGACGCCTGGCGGCTTTTCTACACTTATGCATTTCTCTCTCAAGCTCCTCAAAAGGTTCCTCCAATTTCTTAACCATGGTGAAGGATTCAAAACAAACAAAGAAAAGATAGACTATGAGAAAGCTATACTAAAAAGAAAAAGAAAATCTCACTTGATAGGAATCTAGTGAGTAGACCTAAGCTAAATAGACTACCAAACCTAGATTATTCCCCAGCAGCGGCGCCAAAAAATTAATGCGGATTTTTACAGAACCACAAAAGTCTTACAATCCTCCTAGGCAGTGAACCTAATCATTGTAGTGTATTATAGGTAAATCCAGGGGATTGATTATTCTCTAGGGGAATAGTGAAGTAGGGCTCGAAGTGTATGTCGAATAGGTCTAAGGATTGAGGGAGGAGTATTTTTGTGTTTTTTTATTTTATGAAAGCAAATAAATTTGATAATTAGGAGAAGGGGTTTTAACTAACTTAAACTACTTGAATAAAGATAAAAGCAACTAATAAAATAAGTACTAATTAAAGAAAACTCAAGAGAAGTAAAACGTGTTCACTTAGAATTCACGCCTCTTAAATTTGTGTGTTTAATTATTAAGCACAATTAATTGACTAGTTCTATGATGATTCTTAAATGGCTTGGTTAAGCACTCGCATCCCCTCACCTTATAAGCCTATGGACAATATCAATGAGTATGCTCAATTGGACACGACCATAAACTTAACTCTAATAAACTCAATTAATATGTAAGATTCAACCTATGTGGCCTTAGGGTGCCAAGAATCTCTAGCTAGTCTAGAGGTTGCTCTTTTAACTAACTACACATGCATAATCATCAAGTTAACTATTTATTTCATCCAAGCTTAGGGTGCCAAGTCAAGCCCTAATTATCTAGTAGTCTAGTTAACTAGAGATGAATTATCTTTTAACAATTAAGAGGTCCCTATCTTGTATAAAAACAACTCACGATGAAATCAACAAAAACCTAATTATTACGATTGTGGATTTACGATTAAACAAACATATTAATGATCATAAAATAATGTACTATTACAAACATACACACATATCTAGGGGTTGTTACATCTAAGCAAACACAATAGAAATTTAGCCTAACATAGCAAAAATCAAACCATAAGACATAATAATCATGCAATTAGAATTCATCATGTTAAGAGAATTAATAAGACAACCCCAGAATTATATGATGTTATGGTTAGGAATTACACCATGAAAAACAAAGGAAAAACAACTTCAAAGTCCCCAAAATCGGTTTTAGGGTTTCAAGCTTAATAAAAACAAAGTTATGAAGTTATATTTATGGGAAAAACTAGGTCGGTCATTTGCGACGGCGTCGGGATTTACTTGTGACACCGTCGCCACGACCCGGTTACCAAGTTGTAGATTTTCTCTCAGAAGGTCACGTTGGCAGTTGAATCGTCAAAATTCGAGTTCGCATGAAGGAGTTATGATCAAAACAATATCGGATACTTTGTGCGCAAATTGAATTGTCGTTTTTATCTAGTGATGCCGTCATAACAAACCCTGACGCTGTCAGCCCACCGAATCTTCTATTGGCTTCTCTTTGTCGGCTACGTTGACGCCGTCACACTTCATGGTGACGACGTCGCTCTTTAATCCTGGCGGCGTTGCTGAAGATCCTGACGCCGTCTCCACGCACTGTAAAACTAACTCTTGTGTCTTTGTCCCGTTTCTTCTCAAATCGAGCCCAAATCAAGTACTTTTCATCCAAGTGCTCCTAAAATGCTAAAATCACAAAAAAAAGGATTTAGGGCGTATTTAGAGTACATTTGCCTGAATATAGAGGTTAAATGACCACGAAAAAGTGTATAAATTATCACCTCATCAAGGACATTGGTTCAATTCTTCATATTTTACTCTAAAAGGGGTATCTGGATGAACTTATTTGTTTCATAACCTTAGTTTGCTAAGGAATAGTGGTTTAATTCTTCCTAATTTAATTTGAAATGGGTGTTTATACTGACTTATTTGTTTCATAACCTTAGTTTGCTAAGGAACAGTGGTTCAATTCTTCTTAATTTACTCTGAAAAAGGTGTTTGGACCGACTCATTTGTTTCCTAACCTTACTATGTTAATAACAACAACAACAAATCATAACATACCTTAACTGACTAGTAAATGTTAATGTTAGTTTCTGTAAGAATAGTTTTACCTTTTTTCATTAGCATTTTCTCTTTTGCCTTGTAAAGAACTTCTACATTTTGTATCTACTTTTCAAGATTATCCATAGACTCAATTCCTGTTATCTTTCCTTTATCATCTACAAAGATAGCAAAAATAAAATACATAAGATGCTATCAATGGGTCAAATGAGTTACTACCAAGTTGATTGTGAAGAGTGGTCGGGTGTAAAATAAATGGGTAATATAGCGAGTTTGGTATGTAGTATGTAAGACGCAAACAGACATAAAAGCCCTATGGGTTTAACATTTATGTCTTTAAAAACTCATAAACATACATGTTTGGCTTTTAAAAGTGAATTAGGTTGGTCCAATATTATTTGTTCCAAAACATACCTTTTTGACACTTAAAATTCAACAAGCTTAACATCAACACAAAAACAAATTTAAAAACAAAAAAAAAATTAAAAAAACAAGTGTCAACATTAACATCTAAACAAACTATCACATTTCATATTCAAAGATCAAGTATTAGTTACATAGAGTCCTAACCAACATCACAAAAAGTACCCCAACCAACAACCAAATATGAAAATCTAAGTGAGACGGCCAAGTATGTTAGTCATGAACACCATTTTGTAATGTGCATCACGGCGGGCTTTAAAAACCATCTCATTAAGCCTCCTGAGCTTTTTCATATCCAGTTCTTGAGCTATCTTCAACGTACTGGTACTTTGAACAGCATGAATAGGACCGGTCAAGATCTATACCTCCTTAATCAATGCATCCATATGGTTCGTGCGCTCCTCCACTTCAGTAATTAGCCTCATAAGCCCGTGTATCCATATGATTAGCAACCCTTTCTCTCTTAAAATGAACCAGCATTTGTGTCTCCATGCGAGTAGCATTTGTAGCGTCTGCCAATTTGTCACACAATACCAAACATCTGGGCGCTATTAGATTTATTATTGTATGATAACGTATGAGAATGATGGAGTTATAATTTTTTAAGTTTTGTTAGGAATAAGCAAGTTTGTGGTTAGGATTTAGGTTAAGTAGACTATACAAGAATTTGGAACGATTCACAGATGGAGTGATATGAATTTGATAAACAAGAGGTTGCAAATTTAGTCCTTGAAAATAAAGTTTCATTGGGAATCGAAGTTAGCCAGGTGAGAAATTAAGCGAGAAGAGAGAAATGACATAAATGACAAAAATGCCCTCACATGCAGGGCACCTGAGGCACAGAACGGGAGGATCGTTCACTACTATAAAAAAAAGCTCATAGAGCCCTGTTGAAAATGCCCATAAAGCCCGGTTTTCCAGAGGGGCTCAAAAGGGGAGGGACTCTATGTGAAACACAAATAAGCCCTGTTTGAAAAATGGGCTCTATTAGCGGTTATGGAGCCTTGTTTTCTGTTAGACAACATGGCTTTATCCGGAAAAAAAAATTAAAAAAATTCTTCAAATGCTATATTTCTTGTTGTTATGTCCAAATTTGAGGTGAAAAGAAACCAAATCAACAACTTCTTCATTTTCAGATTTCAAACAATTCCAAGTGGTTATTAAAATTCTAGGACAAGGCTAGAACAAACAATTACAAGGATACTTACGGTGAGGGTACCTATTTTCATGATTATTTAACCACACATTCTCAATTATAAAAGATGTTTTTTTTATTCTAACTGAGATTCTGAGAAAGCTAGCTTGGTCATCATGTAAAAGAGAGAGGTCATCTCTTTGTCTTTTTAAACAAATGACATCACGTTCCTAAATCACCAAATAATAAATCAAATGGTGAATTGAATTGTTGCATCAAATTAAGGGGTGAGAGTTGAGACTAGTTGGAAGATTATCACGATTAGCAAGGGTGAATGCAAAAACCTTGTGTGTTAGGAAGGTTCCACCAAGCATAATCTTTGGTTTTGCTGCAATTGATAAAGAGGTGGTACTTCGTTTCCACATCTTTGTCGCAAACCGGGCAGCGGACTGAATAAAGATCCACACCCTCCAGCCAAGCCTCATACGAGTAGGAGTCCATATTACTAATATACACATTGAGTGACAAATCCACTGTCGTTTTGACAGTGGGCCAATGGAATCTATTGTTTAGGACAGCTTCATTTTGTTTTTTTTTTTTTTTTTTAATTATTTTGTTTTTTTTTTAATTTGTATGCATAAAGTAGGAGGGAAAAAAAAATCTTACAAAAGTTTCGATTTATTCTGATAAAATTATACCCACCGGAAAACATTAAACCTTCGATACCTAAATAATTTAAAATAATCGATATGGTACAAACATACAAACCCATTATATTAAAAAACCCTTATAACAAAAAAAAATCACTTTTTATACATGGGCCCTAACACAATATGCCATATATAAATAAATTCCTTACTAATATACACATTTGTCGACAAACTAGCCCTAAAATTCGATTAAAATTGGCCCAAAGTAAAAAAAAAAACTAGACAAAATTATAGCCTGAAAATCTGGGCCCAAAGTATAAAAAAAAATACAAAACAGTCATCTCAACTTTTAACTATTTACGATTTTCTTATCACAAAAAATTCCCGTGTAAAAAATTTAGAAAAAAAAAAACTCGTCAAGTTTTTTATTGTTCCACAACTTTTTTTACATTCATCGGGCCCAAATAAAAGATATCGTAACGTCCCAAAAAAAGAAAATATTCGGGAAAAATATAACCCGTCCCAACGCAAAAAAAAATTTCCCGAATCATACAAAAAAAGGAAATATCCGGGAAAAAATTAGCAAAAAAAAAACCCAAAAATAGCTAAAATCTGGCCCAAAGAGTAAAATAAAAATACTAAAACGGACATCACCTTTAAACTATTTACGTTTTCTTACACAAAAATTCCCGTAAAAAAATTTACAAAACCATCCAAAAAAAGAAAATATTCGGGAAAAAATTATCCCGTCCCAACGCAAATTTTTTTCCCCGAATCATACAAAAAAAGAAAATATTAAAAATTAGCCCCGCACGCATCGCCAAAAAAAAACCTCCCGAAACGTAAAAAAAAATTATTCGGGAAAAGACTAGCCCCGCCGCAACGCGCGAGTTCTTTTACTTGTTGTTTAACGCTATCCAAGATGACACGTTAATCTTAATGGGAAGAAGTTGATTTTATCTTGTGTATGTTTAGTCAACATGACAAGAGGTGGCTCATGGACTAGACTGGATGTGGCTAAATGGACGGGTAAGGCGGGTATGGGTAACGGGCCAAACGGGCATGGGCTAAATGAGTATGGGTTAAACGGACGATTTTTAAATTACGGATCAAACGGGCGCGGATCAAATGGATATGGGTTCAAATGGTCTCAGGTCAAACGGGCAAATGGTGCAAATTTTTTGTTTATAGTTTAATATGTTTTTACGTTTTCGTCCTTTTACATACGTTTCTTTATGTTTTCGTGCGTTTACATCCGTTTTCGTCCGTTTACTTTTGTTTTTTTACGTTTTCGTCCGTTTTTTTTCGTTTCACCCTTTTTTTACGATTTCGCCCGTTTTTTACGAGTTCGTCAGTTTTTTTACGTTTTCACCTGTTTTTTAGGTTTGTGTCCGTTTTTTTACGTTTTCGTAAGTTTTTTACGATTTCGCCCGTCTTTTACGATTTCGCCCTTTTTCGATTTCGTCCTTTTTTTACGATTTCGACCTTTTTTACGATTTCGTCTGTTTTTTACGTTTTCTTTAACGTTTTCGTCTGTTTTTTTACGATTTCGTCTGTTTTTTTACGATTTCGACCTTTTTTACGATTTCGTCTGTTTTTTTACGTTTTTAAGTAAAAGGACGATTTCGACCTTTTTTACGATTTCGCCCTTTTTTCAATTTCGTCCTTTTTTTACGATTTCGACCTTTTTACGTTATCTTCCGTTTTTTACGTTTTCGTACGTTTTTTTACGTTTTCGTCCGTTTTTACGTTTCGTAGTTTTTTACGATTTCCACGTTTTTTACGATTTCTCCCATTTTTTACGATTTCGTTCGTTTTTTTATGACTTCGCCCGTTTTTTTACGATTTCGTTCGTTTTAATACGTTTTCGCCTGGTTCTGTACGTTTTCGCTCGTTTTTTACATTTTCGTCCTTTTTTACGATTTCGTTTGGGGAGAAAAAATATCGCGCCTTTTTGGATTTGGGGATTTGGTATTATTTTGAGAACCGCCTAACTAGTACCCAAACAACATTTGATTAAAAAAAACTTTTGATAAAACCCGGGTTGTAGTAGGAAACGGGGCTCTAAAGGTGTCAAACATAAAGCCCGGTGTTTTAGGGGGAAACATGGCTCTATTATAAGAATAGAGCCCGGTTTTGAAGAAAGAAACATGGCTCTAAGGGTTTACTCATAGAGCCCGGTTCTCTGTGAGAAAACATGGCTTTATACCCATTCAAAAAGAGCGGAATACCTTTAGAGCCCGTTTTTCACAAAAAACGAGCTCTATTAAGGGGGCTCTATGTCCATTTGTGTAGTAGTGGTTAGAGAAAACACTTTGTGAGATTTTTTGCACTGCCATGTAGGCTTCATGGACTCAATCGAAATAAAGTTGTTTTCATGGACAATTTTGCATTTTTCGACAACTTTAAAGACAAAATTTGCGATTTACACTATATATTATGTATATTTTGCATGACCTAAGATATATACATTAATTAGCCTACTTTAATTTTTGTAGCATTCTGTTTATACTCATTCTTAAATGGATCTCTAATGGCCGATTGATATGATATGCATTGTTATCTTTTAGAACGGTGGGTTATTCAAATTCTAGGACAAGGCTAGAACAAAAAATTACAAGGATACTTACGGTGAGGGTACCTATTTTGTTGATTATTGAACCACACAATCCATTTATAAAGATTTTTTTTCTATTCCTAACTCAGATTCAGGAGAATAGCTAGCTTGACATCATTAAAGAGGAGGTCATTCTTTGTCATTTTTTAAACAAATGACATCACGTTCCTAAATCACCAAATAATAAATCAAATGGTGAATTGAATTGTTGCATCAAATTAAGGGGTGAGAGTTGAGACTAGTTGGAAGATTATCACGATTAGCAAGGGTGAATGCAAAAACCTTGAGTGTTAGGAAGGTTCCACCAAACCAATATTCCAAGCATAATCTTTGGTTTTGCTGCAACTGATAAAGTGGTGGCACTTCGTTTCCACATCTTTGTCGCAAACCGAGTAGCGGACTGAACAAAGGTCCACACCCTCCAGCCAAGGCTCATACGAGTAGGAGTCCATATTGTTTAACACTATCCACGATGACACGTTAATCTTGATGGGAAGAAGTTGATTTTATCTCGTGTATGTTTAGTCAACATGACAAGAGGTGGCTCGTGGACTTTACTGATAATCTCCTTGAATTAATTCATTGAGGTTTTGGAATTCAGTCGTGGATCTATGAGCGTTCCAAGCCCTTGTAAAGGTTGGCCATGAGGGATGGGCGGGTCGCAAGTTGAGTCGTTCCGATCAACAAAGAATGCCAAATAGGTGGATAAGAAGAGGAATCGATTGCAGTTTTGACATGAAAAAGAGCACAGTGTCATGTCCTACATGTTTTGAGGCCACCAAGCTTGGGGTTCCATAAAAATAATACACTAGCTTTGAAGACTCGAGAGCTTCGGAAGTGAAATATCCAAAAAAAACTTTCTAAATCGCCTCATTGGTTCCTCCCATGGAAGAGCGTGAAAACTTCTAGTATCTCTGTAAAAAAGGCATCATTTGGAATAGAGTAGAAACTTCATGTATATACGTGGAAACCTCAAGTGTGTGGGAAAAGGCTAAGCAAGTGTGTAGGGTGGCCAGTTTGAGCAATGATTGGAAAGTGATTTTGGAGAAATTGATTCTTCTTCCAAATAAGAGAACTATTTGGATAATATTGAAGAAGATTATTGTTGTTGTCACTACTTATGCCATGAGAGAAATAAGATACTTTTTCAAAACTCTAAAAGGGACTCTGGCGTGTTATAGAATGTCATTGAAGAGAGTGTGAAGTTAAAATTGCCAAGTTTCAAGGTTATGGACACCCCTAATGTTAGAGAGATATTTGCAATATTAAAAATTGAGAAAGCCATAGCCTCGTGCCATACTAACAGCCTAAAAAATTGATGGCCAATCATACCGTATGTGGCGCCATAGCCTCTCACGTTATAGCTACCAGCCGGCACCATAGCCCATTTCCTTTTTCTTTTTTTTAATTTATAGCCGTTTGCAACGGGTATATCACCCTTTTTTGAATTTTCTAGCCGTTTGAGGCATCATAACACCCCTTTTTTACCCCCTAAAAATCCTATAAACACCTCCTTATTCCTCTATATTTTACACACTCCTTCAATATATTTTATAACACAATATTCTCTACTTTTTATAATTTTTTCTCTTCCAAAATGAATCCTAACTATCCTTGGATAACTAATATGCTCAACGACCCTTCAAACCAAATTCCGGGCTCTTCTTTGGCTAATCCAAACCCGAACCCCAACCCCAACTTTCCCAACTTTAACCCGTTTAATCCCGATCACCAATTGCTCTTTCAACAATTCCAACTTCAACAACAAATGTCGCATATCAATCTTTCTCAACAACAAACCGGTAGTTGAAAGTCTTACAAATCTCGACGGACGGGATGGATCCAATTGACGCGGCTATTGTCAACGCACACAAAAAGCTCCCGAATCGTGCTTATATCTTCAACCCGATAACTAATCTAGTTTATGTATTGTTTTTAGTAATTTTTTTCATATTTTTTTTAAGAATGTAATGTTTTAATTAAGTTTAATGAAGTTTTATTTAAATTTAATTAAGTGTATTTGTTATGTTTTTTTTTTAAAAGTGTTATGGCTTGAGCCAACGAGGGAGGCACTTGAATGTGGTGTCATAGTAATTCTGGTGTCATAGCACTTTTGCTGATGTGGCAGCACTTTTTGGTGCTATGGCTTGAGCCATGGCACCACTGTACCCAGTGTTGGGATTTAACATTTTAGGTAACCAGTTTAGCTACGAGTACGCAGCGGATTGGATCTAGTCAAGGCACATAGAATTAACACTTAATAAAGTAAATAATTATAACAAAGTAAATATTTACTTACCTCTTGATCTTGAACTTGAAACGAGTAGCGGTTAAATTACCGCCTCTACGGTTGCTCACACAAACACGTCAATCGAGTATGAGTTGATTGCTAGTCACCTCCACGAACCAAAACACCTTGTGTTAATTACTAAATGCATCTAGTGAACTTTTAGTAATCGAAAACCAAACACCCGAATAAACCCTAAATCAGTTAGGGTTTAACCGAGAATCAATGAACCCTAATTTGGTTAGGGTTGTTAACCGAAAATCCAAAATTAAAACCCTTTATGGTGTTTTGTCTTTTGTCGAACAATGAGAGACACAAAACTAGGACCTTACACGAACACTTGAAACGCCAACAATGGAGATCAATGTAATCGAAAATCCCTTGCGGGATTGTATCGAAATCGGTAAGGGTATAGAACCGAAAATCCTTTAAGGATTTCGGTTAGGGTTTTTGGGAATAGAAGAGAACCGAAACTTGGTTTAAGAGTTTTAGAGATTTATTGTAGAGAACGAATTCCTATTAGGCTTAGGGGTGAAGGGTATTTATAAGCTTCAAGCCACCCTAATTCGAGTAGGATAAGGAAACTACAAGTTTCTTTTTCCTCCCTTCTTTTTTTCCACAACCGAACAAACACCCCTATTTGAATTCTTGTGGGAGTCGGCTACACTAGACCACCCCTTGGGTTCGGGTTTTGTTCGTTTCTAGTCCTTTGGTTTTATAAATTAAATACTCGTTACACTTTATTAACTAATTAATAATAACGATTATTTAAATAATATCGTGAAGTAAAACACACTCTAAATGTTTAACGCGTGTGCCCCCAATAGGCTCACATATTCGTAACGTATACGTGCTATCCGACTACCATAATCCAACAGCTCCCACTTGGGAGTTGGAGTAGCACCTAACACTTATACCTATAATTGGCAAAGTCTAGCAACCCACACAATTATGTTTACATTAGGAATATTATGAGATAATAGTTTCAAGAACAATCTCAGCTTATAATGGTTAGTTTATTTCTTGCTATAATCATCATCCCTTTGTTTCAGATACCGTTAAACCATGGATATGGATCCTAACTCATTCCATATAGTTTAACTATTTAGTTTCTCGTTATAGAAATAATTCAGATATACCAAATGTAATCAAGAATCATCTTGGATTACCCTTTGGGTACGGCCATACAATTATCTGATTAATTCTGGAGAGGCGCCATGGTATCTTTCTGCAATTTAAACAATTGGAGGAACAAATTCTTTATTGACTACAAGTGTTGTAGATGCTGCTTCACATCACTTCCAAAAATAGCCTTTATGACTACCTTATTCAGGATAGCGTTTGACTTATAATCAAAAAGTGATATCCACACATGCAGAACTTGCTTGCATCTCAAGTCTAAGGACGACTTTTAAACCATTTTTGACATTTACCCATGACGAGGATCCAAAAGTAAATATTCGAAGGTGGGGTATCCAATATGCATCCCTTGTGAATACACATGAGTTTGGCGGGAATAATCCATATATTCAAAGAATACAGCCAACGCTCACATTTTCCTTACATAACAATATTCCCATATTGTTAACCGACAATGGATATATTTAGAATGATAAAATCATTCAAGGATTAAACATGCAAATATAGGATAATAATTATTATATGTATGAATGACAAATACCACGTATCTTCATTCATCAGAAAGTAAAAATTATTTTACAATCCCAATCATCCAAATACTAAAACAGATATGCATGAAACAAATTAGCAAGTTGAAGTCCAATGTTTCCAACATTCTCAACTCTTCCTTTACAAGACAGCTAAATAGTTATCTGAGTAAACTTTCTGAATACTTGTTTCAAATTCACATATTGTGAAAGATTTGAATAATAAGATGAGTGTCTTATTGTTCACGTGCATACTATTGCAAGAGTCATAGTATGGACAAGGTAATAGTACCTTTTATAGAGTATTTGAAGTCAACATACCTATCTTAGACAGTCATCCTTACAGTTTCTTATAATGTGTAATGCAACAATGCTCTTAAGTGAGCATATCTAGTTAGCAGATTTATCATAAATGATGAAATCCTTCTTCAACTAGAATTGATTATTTTCTAGCATCAGTTGTACACAAACAACATTATGCCTTATATAATTCGTAAACATTTGTATTTAACAGTCATCTAAATTCTCTCAATTAGATATTGTTATCTAAATACTCTCAATTAGATACTGTTGTTGTTAGCTCATCTTGCTCTCATGCAAAAGTAACAACCAGTCTTATACACAATATAATATATATACATAATGAATCCTTAGTTATAAACACAAGGTCTCCATCCATGTGACAAATTATATCAAGTGAAATATACCATTTAAGACTTGCTTCAATGATATATTGCATTGTGTTGGACTTTATCTCCACATATGTTTATTTCATTAAACATTTATTCCAAGATCGTTTGTTTTATTCCTTAAACTCCCAAGTGAAGTTTCATTCCAATCTCAAGGATTAACATCTAGCTTTGATAGAATGATGCTTTCAATATGTTACACGACATATGAATTTTAAGGAAAAACATTGTGCTCCCACTTGATGTTAGGTGTACTCAGGAGTTATCTTAATTTAATCATAAATCATATTGTGGTTAAACATAAGATCTCAGCTCCTAGATGCATGATTCAATCCCCACTTGAATTCTATTATCTTGTATACATTATAAAGATTATTTTAAACTCATAACCTTTTGATTACCCGTCCCGAAAAGGTATATCATTAAAGGGAAATTATAAAACTTAATTGTTCATATTACAATTATCGCTATAACCCTTTTGATTACACATCGTCCTGTTAAGGTATTCATTATGAAAGAGTTATGATTCTTAATTTTTCCATATTTCTGATTCAAGAAAAACATTATGACATTAGTTATTCTTTATTATAATTAATGCGTGTAGATAAAAAAATTAAATCATAGTCAATTTGCTTGAGTAAGATTAATAAACTTTGTCACCCCAGGGGGGCCCTTGACCAGTATACAATTTTGTCCTTATGAGCCTTTTTTAAAAAGAAACTAATTCTAACCTCACAGCTTCACTTTTTGGTCAAAGATCAATCAAGCTTAAAACATTGATTATCTTTTAAAGACTGCATCTTGTCATTCATAGTTCTAAGATATTTATTAGATTCAAGATGTGATAAATCATCTTATTAGTTAGCAGGTTTATTATGACCCTCTAACTTATATTCCTCATCATTGATATTAAAACATCATTCCATTGATGAGGTATCCTCGCGGATTTATGAATGAGACTTACATTACACTTTGGTTCAACATTTTCATGTTTAACCTTAGTATGACATCAACAAGTGAATTCAAAAGGTTATGTAATTTGTTCTTGAACATTTTCAAGATTTATAGATACTCCCACTTACTTTTGTAAGAAGAGATACTTCTCTAAATACTAAGTATTTAAGCAACAATAAATTGTTCTTAATTAGGACAATAAAATACATTTTACAGTTCTTATCTCTAGCTTATTAATAATATGCTTCATAAGATATTAACAAATTTCAAAACATTAATCAAGACATAATGGGATTCATCCCAATCTATAAACAGATGATGTCTTGAATACCTTCTAGGTTGAAACTTTATTGAGTGTATCTATGACACACGCAAAATTTCAACCTTGATCGATTTGGAGGTAGAGCCATTTAAGTTATCAGAAATAAAACAATATGAATATAGTTTGTTTCATCATATTAGACATACCATAATAATGTGGTATTCTATGAGTATTTAGAATTGTGAGGCTCCATCAAAATTCCTTAGACAACTTAATTCTCTTTGGATCAAATACTTGTCAATTGAGTCAAGCCAAATTGATTACAAAATATTTTAAAACCAAGTGCATGCTATAACGTATATTTCTTTGAATAGTTCAAAACTTCTATGTTCATGTGTTTACAAGAAAACATAACATGTCAAGTATACGTTATAAGTCTTTGATTAATTCAAGGACCTTATTGTCCATGTGTTAATCAAGAAGACATAACAATATTACTACATACTTTATGTTATGAGTCATTGATAAATTCAAGGACTTTATAATTATGTCTTAACAAGAACATAATTATTCTAACTAAAGTAATTATGAACGCAAACTCTTGAGTTCAATAGTAATTTCAAGTTAATTACATGCTTCATAATTATGTATTCATTATGTGTAACACTAATTATAATTAACTAAAGCATGTAGTTAAGATGTTGAAGTAACTTTACTTTATTCTTGACACTTAAATGTAATAGGGCAACAAACATCGCGTGTGTTTAAGTCCTAGTAGATTTTTAGCTTCATTACCTTCGGTCAAGACGAAACCAATAAATTAATATTGTTATATGGTTGTCCTGGCTCACACTTAAGATGTCTCTCACGTGTGTATAGGACAACATTAATTTAATACTATAGACATGCGACTCAAAAAGTATAATACAATATGATTATTGTCTAGTTATCAAGTAGATTACAGAACCATACGGTTTAATAGGAATTTTGATTTATTATTCTATTCGATATCGCTTCGGAATAGCACATCCGGAAAGGCAACGGGTTATCTATAAAATAAAATGCAATTTTCCATAAACAATGGTCATTCATAATCGGAAAGTAATAAATTATTTCAAAGCGAGTTAGAAATAATATGGGCAACTAACAAGGAAATGAATCTTGTAGCTCCCACTGAATTTTACAATATTACATGAATGTCTTTTCAGTAGTAAATCGCAAAGCTCCCACAGGATTTGTCAACATTACAAGTGTCACATTACCAGTAGAAAGCAAATAGCGATTTATTTACTTTCCTATTCATTCAAAATGCCTACAAGTAGCAATGTACTTAAGTATTGAACTGAGTATATGAATTTCTACTTATGTAGATGAGGGACTAGCCATTCATGCTTTCATTAACTTGAACTTTTTAGCATGTAATTCCTCCTTAATCGGTTTGCCTAGCCACAAGGGTGTTTAGCACTATAAGGAATGAAATGAGTCCAAGAAAATATGCCTAGAAGACCTGCTATCAATTTTCTTTACTCGTTGCGGTTTAAACTCATAGATCGTGACAAGTGCAAGATGTCGTTTATTTTGGTAGCTATAGACAAAAAGTTCTCTAGTTACACAAAATATGTTATCTTTCAAAGATAAAGTGAGTTTAAATATAATTGATAATAATTCAATTATAACCCTATCTTATTCTTATCTAACAATGAGAAGAGATATGAGTAAGTCTCATATTTTCTTACTAGGAAAAGAGACTATGTTTGTCTTTTTCAAGAAAAACAAACTTTCGTTTACGAATTATGTTGCAAAACACAATTAATCAGAACATAGAAAGTTCAATTTAGTATTTTTGATAATTAAGTTCTTAATAGAATTAACTACCCAATTAATTTACTATTTAAGACTAAGATCCAACTTGACCTCCCACTTATTACCAAAGGTCTGACCAGGGCGTAAACAAGTGGGGCAAGAGGTAAGCGACGGGCTTTAATTGCATTTTTAATGCAACTCTTAGATTTATGATACTGGTCAAACATAGAATCATGTATATAATGTTAAGAGCCATGTTTAGTTCATCTTATCCTCGGGTCCAAGGTCTGACCAACCTACTCGAATTAAGTCGATCCAAGCGAGAACGCGCAAAAAATGTTCAAGGCTGCTGACACAATGCACGAAATTCGCCACATTGGGTTGGCATTAGGGCCCTAAGGTCTGACCAAAGCGGTCAAACCAATTGCACGTGTTCTTGATTGGCTGGCATAGACTTAAAATTTTCTAAGGGGTATTGCACATAAATGTGTTAAAAGCGTGTACAAAGAGGCATGCAAAACAACTTTGTAGCACTAATTTTAAAAACCTTTATAGTTGGCATTGTAGTGATGCATTGGTTCACGGTAACTCCAATCGAACGCACAAAGAAGCGGAGAATTAGGTCAGCGCGAAGCTTATTAAAAACCTTATTTCTTTAGGGAATTACGTAAAAACGACCCGCCTTAAACTTCTCTTATAGTTTATTCTAGTGGATGAGCCGTACTTCCCATAGATCCATAACGTCCAGTTTTTAATTATTCTAGAAATCAAGTTTCATAGTTTAGAGTCTTATTAATTTTCTCAAAATTAAATTTTGCACAAAACAAATAATAGGTCACAATGAACAAGTATTTAAACGTGTAATTAATAGACTAGTTTTAATATCATCTTTCACTAAGTATTAGTCCATATTGCATACAATTTAGCCATGTAAACGAGTAAACAAGTAAATTATGCATAAGACAAATACATAAGATGACATTAAATTAACAAGTAACTATGTAAAATCCGAGTTCTCGAGCGAGTATTCCCCAATTGGAGAACCATAAGACCCTTACTAGGTTTTCATCAATGTGCCTAGATCGCCCCATTCATCACAAAAGTGATTGAGTAGGTCTTATGGCCGGATAACGAAACAAAATCAGACTAAATATGTAAAAGATCTAGTTTCCAAAAATAAAAGATTTTAGTTACCATAAATAAAATCAAGATCTTTTATATATATAGTGTGATCTTTATAAAAGGAAACATATATACTAAATTCACAATTTAATTTTATTCCTTTTATGTTTAGCAATCATAAGTTTTCAAGATTTAGATCTACAAATTTTATTTAATTATGGCAAGGATTTGCATAACATTTGCCATATTTGCAAGAAAACATTAAATAAAATATTAAGCGCAGCATATCAAGTTATATGAATTAAATCTATGCGTGAACATTCAAGACATAATATAATTCATAAAGTGTAACCCTAATGCCAAAACAAGTTGACTCGTGATGCCACTGTTGGTATTTAACATACTAGGTAACCAGTTTAGCTACGAGTACGCAGCGGAATGGATCTAGTTAAGGCACATAGATTAACACTTAATAATGTAAACAAGTAATTTACTAACCTTTTGTTTAATGATAAAAATCAATAAACTTACGCCTGATCTTGATCTTGAAACGAAGCAGTTAAATTACTGCCTCTACGGTTGCTCACACAACACGTTGAACAAGTACGCAACAATGCTAGTCGTAACTTCACGAGCTCCAAACACCAAGTGTATGCTTTATAATTATGAACCGAAAATCAAATAACGAGTGTTTAATATTTGTTCTAGATCCGATCCAAATACCAAGTGGTATACGTTTGGATCGACTTCTAAAAGAACAAAATAAATAAAACCAAAACTGACAACTATGGGAATCGAACCCACGCCAGTACACTCAGAAGTGAACAGCCCAATCATATGAACTAGAAGTCATTGTTGGTATTGCTAGAAGTAATTTGCCATTACAGTAGGTTTTAGTGGATGCATTATCAATCACATGCATGTCACTAAAACATGCATACGTAGATATATAGATGCATGCAGCCTTTATGGTTTTGCTTTCTGTTTAGTCAAACGGGGAGAAAAGAAAACAAGGTAAGGTGTTTAGGATGGTGTGGAACAAGTTAATGAATGAGAGGAGTATGAGGTGTTTATATAGCACCTCAACCTTAGTCCTAGATAAACTAGGAGACCTCTTATCATTATCACAAATCACCTCCCTTTTCCTTATTAACTAAAATCGACTCCTAACCCATCTCGAACTCCCCATAGGGCCGGTCACTATTTGAGCTCCCTTAGGATTCGGGCTTTGTCAATTTTAGTCCTTTCGGTTCATATTTAAATAGTTGTTGAGTTAGTTATAAAAATATAACGGTAACTAACGGTTATTTAAATTATCAACATGAAACATATTAAATCCTTAATAATAAATAAATATAAATTAAGTATTTAATAATCGTACTCTTCGTGTCTTAACGTGTGTGCCCCCAATAGGCTCACATATTTGTAACGTATATGTGCTATTCGACTACCATAATCCAACAATAACGGCTTGTGATTTGGTCTTGATAGTTCAAATATATCAGATGATGCAACAGATGCAGTTCAATTTTTTAATTAAAAAGGTGTTTGACTTAACTTTATTCTTGTGTAAAGAGGTGTACATTTTGGGTTGACAATGGAAGCTAGGGTCGGAAACTTTCTCAGAAATAACCCGGTGTGCCTGCGTACAACTAACTCAAAAAAGGCTCGCCCTCTATAGGTAACATGAATAAGAAAAACCTCTTTCATTTCCCCGTTTTACCCTATAGTTTAATAGCCTAAGTTACAGACACGACATGACAGTAAACTATAACATCGTCATTTAACCAATTTCACATATCAACATACATTTTTGGAGTGTTTAACCAATAATATTCAAGGAGATACATATATATGTTAATTCATACGTATGTAGAGAAGTGACAAACTTCATTTTTGTGGACTAGTTAAAAGAACAAAGAATTACTCACTCCGTCCCAAAATAAGTGTCTGGTTTAACTTTTCAGAGTGAAACTCGTTCAACTTTAACTATAAATATTTCTTTTTTTGTGTAAAATAATACTTGCAGAAAATTATACTAATGGCAATACATTTAAAACTCAATCCATTCGTATATTTTGCATTAAGTATGATATAAGATACATAAAAATAGTTAAGGTCACAGTTGTACCAGTTTGACTCTAAAAAATAAAACTAGACACTTATTTTGGGACGGAAGTAGTACAACCAATATACAAATTCATAAAAAACACAACCAACGTTTTGTAATAAATTTCAGATTCACATCTAACTAACTTGCTGCATCAAACAAAACAGAAGTATACACCTTTGAAATTTCGAATAAAGTTGAGACTGTGACCGACATGACATGTTATCCTTTCCTTACATGTATCAAAGCACCTTCCAAAAATATTGGTTTGAGACTTTATTTTGTACAAGCAACGCATGTGATTAAAGTTGTCACTGAGTTTCTAAAACCAAAATTAAGTTCAAACGCAAATCATACAACTTTATGTCTGCTCAACTTTGTAATTCTAAGGACAATAATAATTCATTTCACATAACGCATGACAATGACAATACTCCACAACTATTTCACCTATATACTTTTCCAATTACCTCAAAATAAAAACACTAGTATTTCAAACATGTCAGGTAATGTATATAAACAAAGGGTTAAGAGTATCTTACATTGATAGATGTTGGTTAATAATTCCATAACGAAAGACTTATAACCTAGACTCTGGTATTTCTTAAAAAAATCCGAAGAAGCTATTGACTCGATCAATATATTTTTGTTAAGTCATCAACCATTTTCACAATCCTCGGTTGCTCCAAAAATTCAAAACCATTGTATAACCGAAAAACAATTTCAAAACCATATCACATTGATCCATTTAACGTGTAAAATAGTACCATTTAATGTTATAATGTTATATCTTCTCGTGTGATATCTAGAATCTTATGACATAGTACTCATAACCTCGGTTTATTGTTGTAACAATAGTGTTGTCTTTGTAAAACATCTTTAGCTATTAAAGAAATGGTGTGTACTTATCCAATTATTAAATTTGTGGTCTAACCATGAAAGTTTCAAGTATCGTATCTTGATATCTTATCATCTTATT